>BEXV01000170.1:184859-214660 GCA_003118195.1 Hemicentrotus pulcherrimus | reverse complement strand
CCCCCCCCCCCCCCCCCCCAAAAAAAAATGATGAATATATAAAACATATATTTACAAATAATAAAGCTCACATCATATCATGAACATATCCTTTTCATTTCAGTTTTCCTTTGATGCAAGAGATCATCATGTTCCCAGGAAGAAGGCATTTGAACACAAATTTTTATGATAACAATAATCATATGCCCATGCATATAGCACAGGTACTATACAAATATAATCTACTGCGCTTTATAATAAAAAGTATCATATTTTTACCAAGACTATAGATGATCAAAAATGTAATTTGTTCACTTTTGTAAAAAATGGATAAAGAAATTATGCAAAAGTCATGAGTTATGGTCTATCCCTGCTTAAAATGTAGACACTGTACAGACTGAAATGTGTGACCTGGATATATAGTCAGAGAAAGATTGTATCTTTAAAATTGATATTTCTAGAAATATACATCTGCTAGCTGTGCATCCATTTGCACACTTTTGCCGGGCAGGCACACAACAAGATCACACAAGCTTTTTTGTTTCTTTCTAGTATGGATTAAATTCAAAAGGGAAACAAAATAGCAATAACAACAAAATAAATGTTTACTGGAAGGATAATTGATTGTAACATTTTAATGAATGGGTTCCGTGGACTGAAGATACTCACTAAACTTGGCATTACAGGAAGCGTAAACAAGTTTAATGACTGGAAACTAATGTCAGGTATTTCATCATAGACCAGCTAGGGTTCGCTATTCCGGAAACGCCAGAATAACCACTAGGAAGACTCATTGGGCGATGCAATCAATCACTTTCTAAAAATACATTTAATTTTTTTTTGGTCTGCTGCAGGGCCTTTTCTCCAAGAGTGGAAAGAATTTGTAAATAGACACTCTTACTCAGACGTATAGGGAAAGAAAGATGTGTGTAGTTCATCTGGTGTTGTGATCCAGTGGATAAGTCACCAGACTGTAGATAACAAGGTACCCGGTTCAAATCCCAGCTTGGTACTAATGTCCTTTGGCAAGATGTTAACTTACATTTGCCACTCTCTACCCCGGTGTACATGGGTACCTGAGTGCTAGTTCCATAAGCGGCTCAGCTATGACCGGGGTAATATTGAAAAGGTAAGCAATGGATGTTATTACATATTCATGCAGTAACCACAACAATGCCAGACTATAAACATCAGAACAAAACAATTCAATAAACGGTAGGCTTTAAATGAACTCCTGAATCGCCTTACAACCTGTTAATTTAATTACAGTGCAGTTATAACTATTTTTGGTCACCATCACTGCAACAAATTCCCCTACCCTCAAAAGAAATGAAAAATGTAATGAATAAATTGTCTTGCTCCACTGGTTTCTCATCAGTCGTTGGCATCACAATTACCTACCATTCATACCATTTGTATTCATTAAAATTTTAATCACCAGCTGGGGAACACAAAAGCTGTAAAGAGTAATTTTCGTGGGTTTGTTGTATTGGAGATTCAGGGAGATTAAAGATCCGTGCACGAGTTTTATAAACAAAAAAGAGATGATTGGAACTGCAATGGGAAATGAGCAATGAATTCTGATAGATCAAATAATGACACACCGATGTCAGCCTTTGTTGGATGACATCAACAAATGGTTACCATGAGAGCAAAGGTCGTCAGAACTTTTCAAAACCTTTTAATTTTGTTTAATCTCATCATTATTTCATGTAAAGTGACATTGTGTGCATGTCTTGATGGCTTTGTCTGGACAGGGTGTGTTGGAAAGGCAAGTGCAGAATAATAAGAGATGGATATGGAGAGAAAGGGAAGGAGGGAGGGTAGGAAGAGATGGAGGTATATAGGCATGAGTCATACAGAGAGCTGAATAACAGCAAAGTGGAGGTTGTCAAAGAGAACAGATACAGAGATGGAAAGAGAGAGAGGGAGAGAGTTATTGGGTGGGAGAGAGAGAGAGAAAGAGAGAGAGAGAAGTGTAACACAGAAAGTGTGAGAGAAAAAGAGAGAGTGATTGAGTATTAAAGTGACAGAGAGAGAGAGAGAAGAGCAAAAGNGGGGGGGGGGGGGAGGAGGAATCAAGAAACTTGTTGGCAACATGAGTAATTGCAACATGAGTAATTTTCTTACCAGGAGGATCGATCAATTAACTGCCATCTCCAGGCAACTCGACAGCAAACATTATAAAACCTCAAAGAACATTGTGGCAGTATTCAAATGCATAATTCATCTCATCAAATACCACATAACAGCATGCGGAAAATAACCACACGAAAAGAAGTTGAATGTATTCCTGCGAAGGATACCAAAAAAAGAAAAAAAAGAAGCCCTTTGAATAGTCAATGCCATCTCAGTAGATGGAGAACTTTCATGTTTTTTTTTGTAAACAGGAAAAGTATGGATTAGAGTTCTGACGTAATTGTGTAATCCATCTTGGGAAAGGAGATACGTCGGGGTAAGAGTCATCAAATTTGAGGAGACTGAATACCTAATAGATGAAACATATGTTTTGAAGAGGGCACGTGGAATGGGATGGAAGCAATTCAGGTTGTTGCGTATCAGTTACTAGTATCATATGTCCTTTTAAAACCTCACAAAAAACCTCACAAAAAAAAAAGAAAAAGAAAAAAGAATTCATAACTTTCATCTTCATAAATAATTCAGCAAATTTATATGCAGTAAAATTGAAGTTCAAATTTGTTTCAATGTCAAACTACATTTTGACAATTGCAATAAATTGGTGGTCACCCATATCGGTAAAATTACCAAAAAGAAATGATCTATTGAAGCACAAATTTCAGGCTTGAATGAGCACCAATTAATTATTCTTCTTACCCATCCTTCATTAAACCTAACTTAATCCATGAAAACATTTTATATATATATATATGCAATCATCATCAAGTTGCGAAGTATATATAGCAAGGCATCGATCACGCAAGCACTTCTGACTTTTATCTGACCCTATAAATGTTTAATTCACTCAATCGGATTAATTGCAGTGCTGCAATGATTATAGGCTCGTTTGACAAGGAAGCACCAGTACTCGATACGTTATCTTTAAAATGAAATTCAGCGCATGATTAAGTCTGAATGGCCATACTGTTTAATCATTCATTGGTGTTATCATTCAATTTGTAATTGATTCTTTTTGATAAATTTTCATCGCCCAAGCCCCTGGGAGGTATAAAACAAAATGGGAGAAGAAATGACAATGCTTTAAAAAGTACTTGAATTTTCTGATGCCCTTTTCACCCCAAGGCCTAATATTTTTGTTTTCATTATTATTTCATAAGCCATGGATATAGAGTTACACAATATAATATGATGAATAAAATGGTGACTGTATATGAGGAGAAAATGATAATTTGACCTTATTTTCAACCCTATTTATTATCATATGAATGTTTAATGAAAATAATTTCTTTTGGGCAACCATAAACACTGAGTACTTAATCAATTGAGAGAAATTAATGGAAATTTGGCAAACATTGTTTACTTGGGCATCTCCATATCGTCTGTTGAGAGCCAGAAGGGTGTTAACTCTGTCCTAAAGTACATTAGTTAACACCCTTCTGGCTCCAAACTGACGGCGCACTCTCTTGTGGTACTTCTTACAACTAGACCAAAGGCTGACACAAACAAATTTATGGGTTTAGTCTTCATAGCAGATTAAACAAAAGAAAAATGACAATAGCAGCAGCCCATTTACATGACAATTTATATCTTCCGTTTGGCTCCAGGAGGCCAATGACGTATCAACAACAAAAAGTTTTGACCGTCTTTACCTTAAAGTAAAATTATCTGTAATTAAGGCTGTATGCATGGCTAATGCAAATTACCTTTTTCCATTATCTTAATAGGTCGTAAATATGATACGGTATGAGATATTCATTATTCTGTTTTGTACTTTTATGGGCCATTAAGCTGACTTTAGTTTAAAATAAGCACTGTCAGTTGGAGTTTGCACTGTAAAAGTTCACGTATAACAATCCTCCAGAACTTGGTGGAACCAAAGGGGTTAATTGGTATCTTTAATCATCCTCAACGATGTTCAATACAACTTTGGGGGAAAGGGCAAAGAAAGGTAGCTCTTGCCCCGCATCCCTCCATCTCATTAGGGCAACTCCTCCCAGCTCCCTCCTCATAAATACATCCATCGACTGGATGGAGAAAAAAAGGTGAAATTACCAAGAAACAAGAACATCTTGCGAAGAAAAATTCATTATTCCATTGAACACCCAGAGGGGCCTTATCTTGGAGCTAGAATGCCATTACCGTTTGAAACGAGAGTCAAATAGAATTAGCTTCTGATGGTTGAGGCCCCGGCAAGGAAAAAATGGGTGGATGTGAATCTTGTTCGATAGGGATTCGATTTCAGTTAAATTAGCATTCTTGTATGGAGTATACAAGAAGAACAAGCCCTCAGACACAATGGTGGCATGGCTGCAGCTGTATAATTAATTACCGGTGGGTGAATGATAGTGATGAATTGATAGAAAATGGTATTGAGAAAGCATTGTCTGTTGATTACCAGAAAAGGCTTTAAATGAATGTGGCAATTTACATCACCCTTGTAGAAAACTAGATGAAAAACTGTTTGGTCTAAAGTGAATGAATTGAGTGAAATGAATTTGTACTAGATGCATGGTTCATAGCCCAGTCTCCGATGGTAAATGTGATATACCATAAAGAGAGCTGAATACATTTGCAAAACAAGTTATAAGGCATCCTTTCTACTACCATTTTAACATTTCCCGGCCCCTTACAAAAAAAACAGCATCAGAGTTTGTTTGTGTGCTTCAGTCACTGAAGTTAATAAGAAATACAAATCAAGATTACTTGTAATGTATAGCTACATGTTGCCTGGGTGTGCCTCAAGCTTCGAGGTGCCTCCAAAGGGATTCACAGTTGTTGTTTTCTTCACACTGTAGTTCCATTCAGATATGATGCAGTTGACACCGAGATAAAACTGCCACAGCAAAATACTATAATTATTAATAACAAGAAAAGCTACATTTAAAATGTGAAGACATCCATCCATGGAGTCGATCAAGGTGCCTACAAAACACATATTATTACCCTTGCTTTTAATTATGAGCTAACAGGCAGTTGAGAAAACCACCTCCCTTCTTTAAATCATCATAAACACACAATTGCAAAATTCTGTTTCAATATTAGCCTCTTCTTCTTTTTAAGTATGGGTAAGTACTATCTTACGTCTTCCATCATGAAAGATAAGTTGCCAACTTGGCTTCTCATAAACTTCTACATAAACTCTTTTATCAAGTCCAAAAAAAAAACACTCTGTTTCAAGAGCAAAGTGTTTTGACTTCTTCTCTTAAGCATACTCTGAAAATGGCAAACAATATCAAATGACAACCCATTGCTGTCTATTTTCTTCTTTCTTCTGTAAAATTTGAACTCATCACAGACAGTGCCTGGTGTCATATTTCACTTGCGTATCCTCCTTGCCGACCAACAAACAAATCCTCCAAGAAAATTGCCCCGACACCAAGTATGCCAAATATTCAGAAGCTGGGTATATTTGGATGACGATGTGGAGTTCTTCGGCCCTGCGATGGTGACGTGGGTAAAAACAACGGGTGAAACGATTGGCACATGTTGCTAGTTTTATGGATATCACACTTGCTTGAGGAGTAAATGGGATATTGATTGGGTATTACCGAATTACAAAGATATTTTTCTCATAAATCTTGTCCTTCATGTACTTCACGATTTTTTTAAAATAATGAAAACAAGTGAAGAAGCCCAATATCAAACTACGATGCAGATGTATGTCTAACAGTTTATTAAATTCTTTTTTCAAATTTTCCTGACTGATTTTGACAAGACTGAAAGAGCTTCCTAGAAACCTAGATCAACATAGAAGCAAAGCTTGCAATCAACAATGTGCTGATTATCCTGTAATTTTACAAAGATAATGATGAGTTGGGATGTTGGAATATATTTTCTTCAACACCTTACTTTAGAGTTTATATTTGCAAGGGGGTAATATCAAATGCTGAACTAAAAGCTTTAAAAGTTATCAGAGAAGCGTTCACGATATCATCAGTTTCCTCAAGATAACTTTGCTGAATGATGGAGGAAGGGATAAGAGACAGAAAGAAGAGAGCCAACTGGAGAGAACAAGAGAAGGATGACATTAAAGAACGTTGAAAGGATTATGAAATTTGTGGGAGCCTATTCATGAGTGCTATTTTGAATGTCTCCTCTATGTCTCAACACTAATTCATCAACATAACTCAGATGAAACATGATAAAAATTGACAACCCAGTTTCCATAAAAGTTTTCTAATCCCCCCCCCCCCTCTCTCTCTCGCTCTCACACACAGCCATCTCATTTATCTCCATCTCTTCTTCTTTGTCTATGTCTCTGCCCCTCTCACTCTTTACACATCCATCTTTCTCATTAATTCTCCTCCTTTTTCTCTTTCTCCTTCCTGCCCTTTTCTCTCCATCTCCCTGTGTGCATTTCTTCCCCCCTCTCTCTCTCTCTCTCTATCAATTATGATTTATATATCACTATTCTATAAGGGGAATTTATTCATGCATAATTTAAACTGACATCTGATAATCTAACTGTCCAAAAGGAAATACATTAATTTGATACATTCAGTGAAATAAATAGACCATGAGATTAGATTCTACAATGTCACTAAATGTCACATTCATGATTTCATGACAAGCTTAAATGCATGCATGGGAAGAATGTGGCTACTGGAGCATTCATGAATGGATACAAGCATTACCGTTAATTGGAAAATGCAAACGAAGATTGGACGAATTGTTTTTCTGAATTTACGCATTTCAGCTTATTTTTTTTCTCTTCAGACTCGCACCACAAATACATTTCGCATTAATGTCGGTACTGTAGTGAAAAAAAGAAAATTGGGTCAACAAACTACATGATAGCTCAGTGGTAGAGAAGTGGTCTTGTAACCCGGAGGTCCAGGGTTCGAAACCAAGACAAAGCATTCATGCCCATTTGTAAGATTTGAATCCTTATTACCAAGTCCCTCAGAGAGGACTTAAAGCTGTCTGTCAATGGTTACATACTTAAAAGCATGTATATGATTTCTTAGCAGTCAGGTAAAGCCATCCTCAAACAATAACTTTATCATTCAGAAATATGTGTGACACCATAAAATCGAATGCAAAATTCAATTTCTTCTCGAAAAAAAGTATCAAATAACTTCTTTTACTCTATAACCCCTTTTCACAAACTGCAGCATGTAAATGCCTATTCTAGCAAAATGACAGGTACGATCACATTTATGAAGTACTCTGCAACAATCCGTGCTTGATGCTCAAATTTCCTTTGGGATAAAATCTCCATGTAAAATACCTTATTGAGCTACAATCATCAAAAGAAGTCTCCAAGAAACACATTCACCGACATTCCCCGGAGCCATCGAAATCAGGTACAACGTCTAGGTCAAAAGATCATTCACTACGGAAAACACGTTTAAACGTTTGTCAAATACACTCTCCGCTTTATTACACCGCACTGTTGTTCAATGCAAATAAAGCAGATGTGCTGTCGCCATGGAGACAGAAATTGCCAGAAGTTTGATACCCGCATGCTTGAGTGTTGACCTACTCTATGAAACCATTTTCAGCTCTCTAGATAGCCCCCTCTCCTTCCTCGCGATACGACAGTAACCTTTAAAAAGCAAAGGTTTACCAATGCCAGGACAAACATGTATATCTGCCGAGCACATCAAATCATGATGGTCTTAGCCGCACTGCTCTAAATTACGAGCAAGCATGTAATTTTAATGTCAATGGTGATAAATGCAATTAAGTTTTCAGTGGACAGTGCCATGTACAATTCTTTGATTGTTTAATGTAAACCCCCTCTTTTAAAGATAATATTGAGTAACGGTCATGCAATTTAACTGTGAAAAACAACCGTCTATAAGTTATTCTGATTGGTTGGTTATGTAGCAAATAGAAACAGTGTGTATTTAGAGTTTTGGAATCAATAAATTTGCAGTAAAATATCATATCTCTGATTTGACTAAATCTTGCTTGAAATCACAAAAAAATGAGACAAATGTTTGGTAAAAAAGTGATTTCTAATCAAATTTTGAATACATGACAGCCTTTCAAAAACAATCATTCTCCTGTGAAATTTCTACTAGGATATTCTTACAAATGAGAAGAGTGGCCACAAATTATTCCTAGCCTTAACCGGAACTCGGCCTTCTCTTTGCGCTCAATAAAAGGCTATTTGATACACAGTAAACTAGCTGAGTGTGTATGCACATCTTAAGAATGATCTTCCGTCACCATTAAAGATCTCACATGCTTTCTCCCGTGTTTGTTGCCGACGTATTGATTTGCTTTTTCGAACTCATCTGTTCGAGGTGTTGTGTTACAACTCTGTTTTCCCAAAATAGACTTTACCCGAGATCTTAAAACGGTGGTCTTAAGGTGAACTTGATACCCTGTGTACGGCCACAAGTTGTTATGGATGCAGGGAGGAAAAGAAAGAGAAAGACAATGAATGACAGAGACCAGAAAATAGGCAGAGAGAGAGAGAGAGAGAGACAGACAGACAGAGAGACAAAGAGAGAGACAGAGAGAAAGACAGAGAGAAAGACAGAGACAGACAGAGAGAGAGAGAGAGACATACAGACGGAGACAGAAAACAGAGGCTGAGTGAGAGAGGAAAAAAACATTGCATACAGATAGAAACACAAAGAGAGAGATCTAAGACACAACAAAAGAAATAGGAGAAAGAAAGAAAGAAAGAATTAAAGAAATAGGAGAAAGAAAGAAAGAAAGAAAGAGAAGTAAGAGAAAAATGAGGTAGAGAGAGAGACAAAGATATACAGGGTTATCTCATATATCACACATTCCATCTATACCATTTATGTATGCTTTCTTCATGTAAATTTATGACAACTTTTTTTTTCTCAATGCATTCTGTTTTACTCTTAATTAAATTGTTCACGCACTCTGTAATGCAATTTACATTTAATTATAGTCTCTGTTTTTCATGTACACTCTCAGTGCCTTGAGCTTTTTTGCGAAATGGATCTGACGCTTTAAAAATACTACTACTACATTATTAACCCTTTGCTTACGGGAACCTGGTGGTCCCTGTGTTAAGCTTATTGGACCTATACATTTCAGTAGTCAACGGGTTAAATACAGAGCAGGAAATAGGGAAGAAGAGATTGATAGAGCAAGAGAAAGAGAGAGAGAGAGAGAGAGAGAGAGAGAGAGAGCGAGCGAGAAGGGGGAGAGCACTCCTAATGACATACTATATTTCCTGCAGACATTTGCTATTCTCGCTTCTAAGTCACCACAAAATGCAGTCAATCTTTAACAAGTAAAATAAATAGGATCCAGATGTACAGCGATAAAAAAAAACTAACACATCCAAACACAAAAAATTCACTGTGTAACATGTCTGTAACTCGGGCCAATGCTGATACAATTGGTGCGTTGCTATCTATATAAGATATGAAAACAGTATCATTACTTTTCAATCATATTTGTAACAAATTTAGCCTGTAGCACACATTTCTATTTATGCACTACCTTGTCGACTGAGATGCAGACAGGCGTTGGCTTTTGAAACAGAATTAATGCCCTTCTGGCTCTCAACAGACTTCATGGATTTCTAAGGTTCATATTGGCAAAGGCACTGTATGGTATTGAGAATCGTGAGCAGGCCTAAACATGGATAATTCATACATTTTTGTAATCAGGTTAATTTGAAATAACCCTAGTATCATGCTGAGAGAAAATATTCATAAGATCATGCCTCTCCTCTTTGAATAGGATTGATAGGAATAATGAATGATTAAAAGATCTTTAAATCAACCATACTTTTTAAAATATATCTGTAGTATTTATTTCAAAAATGGTTTGAACTCAACTTGTTTAATCCACCTACTAAACAGTAAACTCCAAAACACCTGACAAGATTTTACTCCTCCCAGATCTGACAAGGCTTTACTGATCATGTGAGATTTTTTAATAATGTATTACCTTAAATTGGCAACATGAAAAGGACATGTCAGTCTTAATTCCACCCTTGGCTGCTGTGACATGCAATTTAATCCTCGGCAGATGAAATACTGGGCTAAATGGCAGGTGTAATATTGGCACCTTAATCTTTCATACGTGTTAGGACATGTATATTGTATGCTAACGAAAGGGTGGGTTGATGAATAAAGATTGTGCAGTAAGTCCTACAAGACGAAAAGATGAAAGCTGTTTATAATTTTCATGAGAGATTTAAGCATAAAATCCTGCTCACACTTGATGAATTCAGCTGCTTTAAACAGGAATATGCAGGGGGCAAATACAATGACATGAGCATTTTGCACTTCCAAGTTTCGCACCTTANAATATGCAGGGGGCAAATACAATGACATGAGCATTTTGCACTTCCAAGTTTCGCACCTTATGACACAGAAATATAAAGCAAGTTTGTTTTATAGGGGCCATTGTTGCACCCAGCTTCTTACTTTCCACCACAACTATCATTCATTGACACATAACACAGTTTTATTTGGCCACCGCAATGATTTTCATCTGATTAACCCAGTAAGTATAAATGTGGCATACTAAAAATACAACCCTGTATGTGAACCCTAGGAGCTTAGAAATTACAAGTACCCACTATCCATGCACATTTTTTCAAAACCCAAAACCTAATGTGTGGACCTAAGTGCAACTTTTGATAACCGATTTGTGAAGATATAATATCAGTTGTTATTGTTTATAAAATAATAGCCTAACAACAGATGTTTTCATTCTAAATTGTACACATTTTTGTTTACAGGAAACACTACGCAAACAGAAGAGTTTGCAAAAATACTTGTGATATTAAAACAATTTTCTTGAAGATTAAGTGTTTCCAGGGAACAATTCTGCAAATATCAATATTAAGTATCAAATCTGAATTTCTTGCACGTGAAGATAGAGCTGATAGGTGCTGCAATATCTATTCAGTTTTTATATGAGTGATGGTACAGATTCTCTGATCTGCCTCCATGCCATCACAAGACATACGCAAATTAGAAATGGTGGTCTCAGGTAAATGTCCATTGTCCGCAATAAAGCTGTTATGGCTAGGTATTGAAAGTGGAAGTAGGGGTTTTATTGCAAAAGCCTTCTTTACAAGCAGGTGGGATTCAGAAAGAGTGACTAGACAGTTACCGTGGCAACCAATACACTCTCTTCACCAATTATCTAATATTCATGTCTTCATAAAAGATCTAATCTCGACCACCCCCTCTTCTCCTTCTTTAAAGCCTATTCACCCAATACATTCTATTTATCAACTATCTAATATTCAAAGTCTCATATACTAGTAAGATATGATCTCAGAAACCCAACTTCTCCTTTGAGGCATATTCACATGATATGCTCTATCTATTCACCCACTATTTAACATTTATATCTTCATAACGGATCTTATATTAAGAGCTCTCCTCCTTCTTTGCTTTTAAGGCATACTCACGTAATACACTCTATTTACAAACTATTTAATGTTCATTTCTTTTTAAAAGATTTTAATCTCATAAATTCTCATTCACCCGCTCCTTCTCCTCTAAGGCCTCATCACATATGCCACACTATTTACCAACTATCCAATATTCATTTCTTTATAAACGATCTCAATCTCATCCACCCCCTCCTTCTCCTTTTAGGCATAATCACATAATACACTCTATTACCCAAGTATCGAATATCTATACCGTCATCAAAAGTTGTCATCTTACATCTTACCCACCCCCTCCTTCGACTCCTTAAAGGGATTACAGATCTTAACATCATTGCCAGAGAAAAGACACTCGAGTTATCTTTAGAAAGCACAATATTATGATCAAAATGGAAAGATTTTCATAATTTCACTCAAAAATTTATATTCTGGATAATTTCTTTTTGGATAAGGCCAACCATTACTTCTATGAAAGATTTTTCTTGCAACCGTGCATGTAAGTTTCTGGTACTTATCACACAAGCAGGAAATGCTCAAGAGTACTGATGCAGAGAGAAGATAAGACGATGACCTATATAAGAGAAAATAGATGGAAATTTTACATAGAAGTTAACCAAAAAAGACGTATAACCTACTTCAGAAGTTTGAGTGGAGTGATGGAACGGAAAGATAATAAAAAATGACCATGGGGGAAAATGGACAGAAATTCTACATGCAACTTTAACAAAAATGACATTTTGATAAGGCCTGCAACATCACAGTACAATTAGTGCCATAGATTGATATAATGTAGGTGCAATTTGTTTGGCACACTTTTCACTTAGTCAGAAATGCACTTACAAATTGAATAGAGTATGTTGAAATATTGCATATCTTTTAACACTTTTCCTGCTTTGTTCGACTAATGGAACAAACGATGGGCTGCAATAATGCAATCTATAGCTTTGGTGAACAGCAAATAAAGCATTTTTTTTAAAAAAGAGAGTACTAATATCAAAGGTAATGCAGGTGGTAAATGGTTGGTTAAAACCAAAAAACATTTTTTAAAGGTAATTTTGTTTGCCTCACTGCTTTGCCTCTTTGGTTCGTAGGAGAAATTGCCAGTGTTAAATGTCATAAAAAATAAAGTTACACCACACCATGATTTTTAAAGGGAAGGGGGAAATGTGGTTGATACAAAGGACAAGTCAACATTGATAAGTTTTAACCCAAGGGAGAATGGCAGTATTTATGATGCCCTGGTGAATATTGCAATGCAGTCAATATCTTATACTAATGAATTCTTAACATCAAACCTGGACCTTACGTTAAACCCTACGTTAAACCCTAATCTTTGCTCAAAACCATATTGCAACAGTAACCTGAACTTTATCTTAACAAAATACAGCCTGTAGCAATATCAAAGAATCCCACAAGCACTAGTCCCTTATATTCCTTAATTCATTTTTTCAGCTCTTAATACCACACTCCCTTGATTAGTATGCACACTGCTTCTAACTACAAAGTATTGTCTGTTAAGAGGCAGAAGGGCATTAGGTCATATCCCCTAACACAGAGAAAACACCCTTCTGGCTCTAAAAAGACAAAACATTTAAATCTCAAATACCTACACCTAACCTTGGAGAGCACCGCTAAAACATCACACCTACTGACATAATCATCCACTAATAACACCTTGATCCGATTGCACCACCACCTCCCAGAGGGCGGTGCTCCCTTTAAATCAAAAGTCCGGCCGGTAACTAACCGAGGAGGTGGGGGAGAAGCGGCAAGATCACAGCATGCCCACACACGCGGTCAGACAATAGGTCGTCGGCAAGGTCTAATCTATAGGTTGTGTAAAGCTTGAGAGATTGACGTCACGGAAAGCGCCCCCCTGCGCGCCGTAATCATTTTAAGGGACGGGGGCTAAGGGCGGGCTTACATCTCATTACACTTGATAAGGAAAGATAATCTCCTGACTGTCTATGATGCCATCAAAGAGACGGGATTGGCGCCGTGGTCGGGGGGATGTGGCAGGAAATGAAAGGTGGGTTATTTCACGAAAGCTAACATGTCGTGAACCAATAAACCAAAAGGGTTTCCTGACCGTGTATGATCTTGATGATCACGCAGGGGTAGTGAGGAGACGACCAAAGATCAAGGTTGGAGCATGTAATATAACTTAGAAAACCGGAAGTGGTGAAGAAGACAGTGTTCCCTTAAAGGTTCTTTTTCAGCATTTTAACATGGTCTTAAAAGAAGTTACATTGTACACTATGATGACTTTAGATTCCTCAAAGACAGCTTTAAGAAAAATGTGAAATGTTTATTGAGAGGGAAAAAACAATGTTCTTTTCAATAAGTATGATAATTTCATTTACAACTCTGCGAACCCCTATAATCATAGAAATATCTATATGTACGAGGGAGAGACCAACAACCAGAAAAATAAATAAATTTCTCGGCCTGAGACCCAAAAAACACATTCACTCTCCAAGTAATATTCAAATGTTGTAAAACATAATTTACTACAGAAAATGATAATTCTTTAAGGTGCTAATAACTAAATTTAGGTTTAAAATTGAGTAATAGCTTAGTAGTTAAGTAATATCAGATATGATACCAGTAGAAATATGCATTAATGGTTCATGAAGAAGATATAATGTAAGCAGACAATGCACAATAGTGAACACACCATGACACATTAAATGAACTATAAAGCAGCAATAAAGTGCTACAACTAGGTTAATTAATGCCCTGAATTGAGAAAAGATAATTCTATGGCCTAATTTTAGGGGCGGATGGGACTTATAGTATTCAGACGTTGCCTGAGGCAATCTTATTCCGAGCCTGTCAATTTGTGCAGCCCAGTAGCAAATGAGGGATTTGAAAAATGGTCATTTGTGCCACCCAAATCACATGCTTATCCTACGAAGTGGAGTGAAGAATTGGGGAGGATTTTGGAGGGGAATTAGGCAATGTGCAATGGAGAGATGATACAGAGACAGATGCAAAGCCATTGAGAAAAAGACAAAGAAAGAGGGAAATGGAAGAAAAGGAACATATAAACAGATATTAAATGACATGGAAAAAAGGTAGACCGATATATGGGCTCAAGAATAAAGAAGATACAGACAGATGGATTAATTTATGAACTAAGATTCAGAGATAAAAAAGAAGAAAAAGTGAGAGTAAAAAGGAGGAAAAAGATACATGCACAACAACTGATTCAATACATATACCGGTAGAGAGATATAAGGAATTTAGCTGACTTGTACGGAGAAAAAGAGGAGGGGGGGGGGGCAGAAAAAGTGAAATATTACCACACACAATACATTGATATGTCATAAATCTTCAATTTCATGTCCCTTCAAACAGGCATTTTTGGTTCAAAACCACAACAATGACATCATATGCATATAACTGATATTTCACACTGGAGGCATGCCTTTCAAGTATCCTTGAATAATTAATCAAGAAGTATTTCCTGGTACAAAACACATCCATTACAAGCCTTGCCACTTAACAAACTACAATATTGTATATCTACTGCTGACAGCTAAATGTTGTGTGTGCATTTCAGAAATGCACTATGACAATTATTAAACCAACTACAGTAGCTTCAAGAAATGTATAGGCACCAAAAGAAGCGTTCTGAACGCAATAATTGTTGAAAATATCGGTTAATTTCTATCACATTGAGATGATACCCAGAGTTGATACCACATCATGAGGATATGGAGCTGGTAATTACATGTACTATCTGAAATAGGCTTTATGTTACCTGTACTTTTAATGAGATATGTAAAAAGAGAACTATTAATTAATAACATATTGCTAACTATTTTGCCTTTTGCGTTTTGGACACATCTTTTTGTGACACTGTTTTTCGTTAACCTACCTAATGGTTTGTCTCATTAGTTTAAAACACATCCATTAAAATCTCATATTCTAATTCTAGCTGTCAGATTTGGTGCATCATTTTATTTCTACGACTAACGAACCTCTTGACTGTAACCTTTAACAACCCCACCATCCCCCCAGCTCATCCCATCTCCCCCTCACAAAGCTGCAAGGGTAGTAATGCAGAGCAGAGACACGATGCTTCCACCGGCATCGGGGCGTGTAGTCAGCTTTGTTGGGTGCCAATTTAGAGAGGGATGCTCGGAATACCTCATGGCAGCCTACCCCGTCAAGAATCATGAGTGCCAACACTTACCGGTGAAAACAAATCAAAGCTTGGTATCTCTTAAAAGTACTCTCTTGGAGAAGTACCATCATCTTTTACTGGTATCCATTGCTTTACAAGTTTTCCTGTATATGCCAGCAATGAATTAATATGGTTAAAAAGCAATAAATGATGAGTTACTTTTTCTATTGCTTTGACAAGTTTTCCTGGATATGCTAAGGATGAATTAATATGGTTAAAAAGCAATGAATTATGAGTTGTCGCTGGATCTTTTCATTGATTCTTTTACTTATTCATAATCACAATTACATGAGCATTAAAGCACAATGAGCCAAACTGAAAGTTTATCAACAAATTGTGATCATGTTAATACGGTACAGTGATTAATCCTCTCTATGACCACATTCATACCGCATAGTATGTAACACGTTTTTTTCTCTTCAGAAGAAATCCTTCACACTAATTGACAATGTCATTCTCACTTTATAAAAACATTGAAAATCACCCTCCTCTTCAGATATAACTAGTTGTAGCTTACTTTAAATCAGTGTAATTTACTCTCACTCTTAGATGTTATCAAGTATCTTTAGGAAATTGGTTTTGAAAGATATAAATAATGAGAGGAAGGTCTTAATTCAACATGTTTTCCATTTTGAATAAAAAACACCGTAACAGCCAATCCATTCTAAAGCTGCTTTCTAAAAAATGTCCATCTTTACTATCCATACACTTGTTCCTCTGTGGAGGATCAATTGGTAAAGGATAAGAAAGAAGTCTACCTCATTTTTCCTGTCGTAAGGAATCAAATCTTGCTCGGAGCCTCATCCTAAATAGGATATGGCATGCCAGATGCAGCAATAAATTCTTTCTACTTGTTTCCCCTCACCGTGCCTCCGCTATCTTCATCGTTTTATTTCCTAAATCAATTTCCTATCTAGCAATTCCGCTCGTTTTCTGCCTGTCTCACGGGCCTTTCACTCTTGTATTCTGTAATTGATTTCCTGACTGTTTGAGTCCCAATCTATTCATAAGAAACATTTTTTATTTTCATTCAAAATCATAGTCACTGTTTTCTTGCTGTTGATAACTTGACATTCCTTCATCATTTCCATAAATACCTCATCCTATCTCCGCTTTATTACTATCAGTCATTCCATTTTATGTTGCGTTCTAACTCACAAGGTTCTATATTTCATGGATCACACTGTGGCAGTATTTAGCTAAAGAGCATTTCATTTCTACCTCTCTCAATTTCCTTTTATATTTTCTTGAGCTTCTTCTTTTGCTAGATCTCTCCTTCATGTCATAAACATGTATTCATTTTTGTTCATTCTCTCCCCCTCTTCCTTCCATTCAAGTTATTTCTAGGTTCTTTTACATTATTAAACAAAGCTACAATCTGTTTAAAATCTTCCACAATAAAAAAAAATCATTTATCTATACACATCAAAAGTATTTACCTCAATCAGATTCTCTTAAAGATTACATTTGCAATAATTGTCCCTTCATCTCCACAAGTCATACATTATTCTTGGGTTTATGGTGTCCTGATCGATCGGGAGCTCTGAAATTAGTTGCAGTCATTGAAACATTAAAAATTAGGCTCTATCATGAGTTAAATCTTCAATGGCATTGAAGAAATAGGCAATCTAGGTTATCTTAAGTAGATGTCAACCTTG
Organism: Hemicentrotus pulcherrimus; assembly: GCA_003118195.1. Taxonomy (NCBI): domain Eukaryota; kingdom Metazoa; phylum Echinodermata; class Echinoidea; order Camarodonta; family Strongylocentrotidae; genus Hemicentrotus; species Hemicentrotus pulcherrimus. The sequence continues at coordinate 197,340 of BEXV01000170.1, read as the reverse complement.
TGATAACAGTGATCTGGGGTGGACGTATGTATAAATATTTCTAATTCATTATATGAGGGGGGGGGGAGGGTGGGCAGTCATTAATATTTCAGATCTCCTTCTATGCAATCCTTCCCTCTCACACAAAGTTAATAGATGCGCACAAGAATAATTAAATCATCTATAGTAGATATTGAAACAGCGCTAATGAGTGAAGCCATTACCTGACTTGATATGATCTTACATAATGGAATTGTGATAGACCATTTAGAGAGTTCATATTGGCAGACAATGTTGGATTTTTTCCACCCTCCTCCCCCCCCNCCCCCCCCCCCCCCACTTTTTTCTCACAGAAACAAACACCAAGTTATCTCCAGGTTTTCTGGTGCGGATATTGACAGGGTGCTAATACTACGGTGGGGCTATATGTAGACGCATCACTTGATGGTTGTTGTTTTTCCAAGAAGGGGGTGGGGGGGAGGAGGGTCGTTAAGATTTGCAGATTATCTGGTTATATTCTTTCTCTCCAATCTGGAGAGTGAATATGTTATTTGCCTGCTGACTGCTTCTCTCCAGTGCAAGGCCAAATTTGTTACAATTTATGTTTTAGCTAAAAGCATTATAGATTTAAACACATTTGTCATCATAATATTTTAATGGGGGGAGGGGGCAGCATCAAACATCTCAGAACAACCCCCACCCATCTTGAAGCGCCCCTGGCTATACCAGTTAGTGTGTCGTCTAATGGGAGAGAAAAGGCTCGGTGGCTGCTCTAATCTAGATCAAAAGATTATCTCCACGGTAGAACCTTTTAATGAAGATTTAAAAAACTGTCAGCACTCGCCATCTATGAGCCGGTATCACAGGATTCATAATGAATAATGCAAGAGGTCATTGTTGGTCTGGATAAAAGATGAATATTTTCACTATTCTTCTCTATATCCGATGTTGTGTGGGTTTTTTTCTTCACCTTGTCCTTACCAGATTTTTCTATTCACCATTGTGCCTCTGTCATTTGCAATAATAACTATCTTCACTTTCGTTATCCTCTTTCATTTTGTGCATGATACATTTATTAACTTTCATTTTTCATTTCTCTATCTTTGACATAGAGTGCCTGAATTATCTATTGATCTCTCCTTCTTTCATTTCTTTCATTCTCCCTTTTCTTTTCTTGTTAGTCTCTAAATCATAATGTCTTCATATTTTTTCTTCTTCTAATTCATCTTTCTTCCGTTCATCTTTACACCTCATATCTAACTCTGTGGAAACAATATCATATAATTTAAAAGTCTATTTTATAACTCTCCTCACCCCCATCTCTCTCTCTCCTTCTTCCTCCCTCCCTGCCTCCCTCCCCCTCTATCTCTTTCTCTCTCACACACTTTCTCCTATTTCTATATGTTTATTATCCACATCCTTCTCTTCCTCCCTCTATTTACTCCTTCAATCATCTATCTATCAATCTCTATTTACTCCATGCTTCATCATCTACTATCCTCCATCTATCTATCCATCCATCTATTCTCGTCCCATTCCTCTATTATCTATCTATTTAATTTCATCTTTCTATCTATCTCTCCTTCCCCGTCTCCAATTCTTCTTCATCATTTATTCATCTATCTCTCATTACTCCACCCTTCTCACCCCATCCTCCTTCATCATCTATCCGTCCTTCCATCTCTCCTCACTCCACCATTCCTCGTCCCTTATCCCCCTCCTCCACCACCCATCTATCTATCTCTTCTTAAGTAAACCAGACACACTTGAGGAGATAACCATATTGATTAGGTCTTCCCCAGGTCAGTTCCGAAAAGCAGAATGGACAGCCGCTAATTTTGCGCAGTATCCATCTCAAAGGTCTCCTGGCACGATTGGTGTTGCATAAAGCACGCCCCGGTCAAGACGTCACATGCTGTATGACAGTGATGACCATTACTGAACCTGCTTTGACCATTATCTCATGTCCACAATAGTTTCCTCGATGCTTTCATTACTAAGTGCCTGTAACTCTTCTTAAACATGTGTACATTATAAGCATGCATGTTTCCGTTACTTCATTAACTACTCACAGCACTGTGGATTAGAGCAAAATCGATATACTGGTGTCTTGCTGTCACCTGAGAGCTAGTAGTGTTCTGTATCCATCTTCAAGTATACACAACATTCTGGGGCAAGTTTCTTGAAACTGTCATAAGTCTAAGTACGTGGACATCCTATACGTGCAATGCAAGGGATGTCTGTACAGTCAGACATATGACAGTTTTGAGAATCTGTTTCCCAAAAAAGATATATTCGTTTAACTGGAGATATAAAATTCTCTGAGTCTCTTCTTTCAAAACCTTACTATTGTTTTCTCGACCCTTTCATGGCAAAGTATCATCTTTCTCCATCTTAGATTCATCCTGAGTTTTTGTACTTTTCTAAATTCTCCTTCTCCCCCTCCCTCTTCCTCTATCTCGCTCCATCAAAGATGATCATAATAGTTATTTGTTCTAGAATAATTACAAGGCCTGTCAGTATTAAACACTTCACATATTCCTAAAAAAGCTAAAAAGGTGTAAACTCTGCATTAAATAATAACAAATATGCCTTTCTTTTGGACAATATTTACATGCACAGGTCCTTCTTTCATACCCACTTAAATTTTACTCCAGTCCATCCTTCCCTTTTTCTTAATCTTTAATATTGTTGACAGCTGGTCATACCAGCAGTCCCTGTAAGGAAAGTCCCCAAAAGGCCAATCAAATTCTTTTGCTGCTGCTACTCATCCCTCATCTATTAAAAACATAAGTAACTAAATATTTCTTAAAAAGGTAACATAAGAAATTTGTGAACACACAAGATAATAATGTGGAAGTGACGAAGTGTACACTTATATAGGAGAAAGGCGATATTGCACGACACAAAAGCAACTAGATCTAAACGAAAGCCTGACCCTACCAGAAATAAAATTAAGAGAAGATAAAAAGAAACAGCACCAGTGGGGGGGGGGGGTGCTTCACAAAACTTGTCATCAGTGACAAATGACAGTTTTTGTTATAAGCTACTGAAATCCTTGCTTCTGATTGATTGTCAGCAGATTTGTCACTGATTTTCGTTATATGTCATTGAAAAAAGGCTTTGTGAAACGGGACCCAGGTGTTTCACCACTCTTATATATCTCTCATCATTTCCACATCTGTATCACCAATGATGCGATCCAAGACCGTCTTTTCTGACCAGCTCATCAAATCTTCTCCTCCAGGTCAAATGTCCAAAGGAGACTGGACAGTTGCTATTTTCCCGCAATAATCTGTCCGATCTACTTTGAGATTGAGGAGTTCAAATCCTTTTCCAAGCAGAAAATCATGGCAGCTCAAGAAATAATTTTAAATAATGATGAGGGTGACTGGAAATCGCATTATCTGTTTGACATTGACCCCTATAGATAATCACAACGCCAGAGGTCCATGCCACTTCCACAAGATGAGAGCAAGTCAGATTCGGTCTGTGTTAGATATTCTTTCCTTGGTTTTTAATACCTGGTGAGTGTTTTAACAGTGTGCAAAAAGGCAAAGATTGTATTGTATAGATTTATAGGATCATAAAATTATGTTCTGTTAACATTTTTAAGAGAGAGAGAGAGGGAGAGAGAGAGAGAGAGAGAATGACAGGGAGAGAGAGGGAGATAGAACACAGAGATATATAAAAATAGTTGTTTGACAGACAGTATGGCAGAGTGATTAAACAAAACAAAACCAGAAAATTGCTAATAAAGGCAGATGCCGTAAGACCAGACCGCGCAACTCCAAATAAAGAACAGGTGATTTTTGTGTTGACCCATGTCATTAGAAAGCTCTCATCTGCATCTTTAATGAGAGAGGAAGATTCTGATACCTGGACATCACCTAGGGGATAAGATCAGATAGGCCACTGACCTCTAGCAAATGACCACAAGGGCATTTACACGAGAGAAAATGTATGCACAATTCCCAAATATAAACATTGTACAAAAAAACGTGTGAGAGTATTTGTAAGAAAGTCGTAAACAGAAACACCACATAAATAATCATTGTAATATGGTGATAGGAGCATATTCACAGGATGAGAATGTTATGTAGAAACTAAATGTTGTATAAAGAAAATAGATAGGGTGGGGGAGAAGTGCGTTAATTTTAGTGTCAGCTCATATCATGGGCCTTGCTCGAGGATGCTAAATAACATCTGACAAATGTCATATCAGTTTATGCTTGCGTAAATTCCTGTTTAGTGATGCAGATTTCTTTTGACTTGATATTTACAACAGAAATGGATGCTAAGTCAATTTAGAGTCTTCAGCTGAAACAAATTATTTTTTTAAAAATCAATCAATCAATTTGCTCAACATTCACCTTAGCAGTTTTCATACACTATACAATGATTTCGCTCGTCTGAATGGGGGCAAATGACCAGTATCATCATCGGAAACACACCACAGGGCATGAGCGTTATGACGTCTGAAGGAGGTATCTCCCGTGATCATCACGGTATCTTTAATTCATCGACGCGACGGCATCGGCGACTAATTCGTTACCTGCAGCTGGTTTTCCCGGTGGTCAATACCTTGCACAGATTTTTGTTGTGTGTGTCTGGCAGAAGGGTGCAAATGCAAATTTTGGTCAAACGCTTTGTTTTTTAAATGATTGTGTGATTTTGAAGGGAGAAGTAATACTGAGGCGTTGTTGTCTTGTGGATAAGTCACCAGACTGAAGATTACAAGGCATAGGGTTTGAATCCCAGCCTTTTGGCAACACATCAATCAACATTTGCCACTCTCCACCCAGGTACATACTGGGTATGCTTGAGAACTAGTTACTTAGAGGCTCAGCTTTAACTGGGGTAATAATGTCTAAAGCCATGAGCATCACACCATGACAGATGTGAGTGCTGCATAAGAAGCTATTATTATCAAAAATTAGCAACAACCTATCATCATTAAGAGTTTAGATGATGCACATATCAATTAGGCCTATGAAGTGAAGTTGTGGTCAAAGAAAGGTAAAAACTTTGAAATACATTTTCTTACTGATCAAATCTTCTCTCTGTGCCTCTGTTTAGTTTGCATTCTTCTTCCTGTCACCGGACAATGTGGTCTGTTCGGAGCCAAAAAGGCATAAACTCTTTGTACAACGACATGAGTCAATGCCCCTCTGGCTCCAAAAAGATGACATCTTCCTTTCTTTTTAATAGGTGTCCTTTCTGCATCTCCACCTCTCTTTTCCTTAACCTCACACTTCTGATCTTTCCCCGGAGTCACCTCCAATTCAGATTGGTTACGTCTCCAGAGGCCCAACACGAACTGGGCGACTGGAGGATCGGGGGAGCGGGGGGAACAAGTGAGTTTGTCTTTGGGTGATTTGGATGCTCTAGATAGGTTTGGCAGAGATCATATTGGTCAGGTAGATATTGATAGAAGGTCAGGAAGAAAAAGCTGTCAATTTTCAAGCAAATGATTCTGACAGCTTCATCACTGCAGACGTGATTTAGTGAATGGTGGCAAATTGGCAACCCAAAGTTGAATGACTCTTCCAGGCCAAACTTGAGATAATTGATTTTGGAACTATTCGTATTCTCTGTAATTAACCTACAGAGTAGCCTATGTACACAACGAGCTATGTAAGAATTCAAAATATAAAGAAGATATTTGTGCATGTACCTGAACCAAAATATGCAAACCCCTTTTTGAACGGAAAAATATGATGGATTATCAAGTAATAACATAGTTTTTCTAATTTTCTCCCAACAAGTATATTCCAACGGGTAAGGGAATTGAAGAAAAAAATGACTCACAACGTTTGGCAAAAATAATAGATTACCCTTTCATCAAGAAATTTGCAAACAAATTTACAATAAAATGATTTTTATTTGTTTTAATTTTTAATAAAGCTACAAAATAGTTTTAAAAAATTAATACCACTATCTAATATCTTTTCTTAATTTCTTGCATGTAATAAAAGAATTTTTGGTATAAATCATACTCATAACACAATTCTGCACAAGTCAACAAAGAATGCTTGTGTAGTGAACGAGGCCTCCTCGTCTCCCCCTTAATTATCCTTTTATCTCTAACGTTCTTTCCCTTGCGAATTAGAACGCAGATTAAGCTCCTACAGGCCAGATATCAAAGAAATTATCACACATGATTCCAATAGAGAACTTGACCTTTTAAAAGATAAAGTCAACTGCGTGGGCTCTATGATAACTTTCTTTCTTCCGCATTACAGTCAACACCTACTTTAAAGTGATAGTTGTTGATTTGACATATGAAAATAAATCAAAATGTTTGATATATAAACAGTTTGGCTCGGGGGAAGGGGGAATTGAACACTAACCTTTCAAATAGGGTAACCCTGGTCTAATCCTAATGAATCAATGCTATTCGTAGTCCCATTGGTATAATTTGAAGCTGGAAGTACCCTAAAGCTTTATTTGTTTGCATAGCATCAATCAGAATCAAATAATCATCAAGCAAATCATTAAATTCATTCATTAAAACGAAGAAGAAGAAAAAAAAAGAGTCTAATATCCAAAAGAGCATGATAAAATTTATGATTACCAATTAATAAATTATGTTCTTATTGAGGTAATAAGTTTGACCATTTAAGAAATTTGTCTCAGGATAATTTTTCTTATCTACTTAGAAGTCATTATGATGTATTTTGTTTCTCTCCCATTGGTATGTTAAAAGGCTGCCAGCTTTAGTAACTCAGTTTAAAAATCTAGAATATCACAATACATTTAAATTCATTCATAAGATAATAAGGCAAAACCTGTGAAAATTGATCGGTGATTCTGAAGAGATAAGCTTTCGTTTACATATCATTCAATATCATATTTGTTCTTTTCATTGATATGTTCAAAAGTTGCCAATTTCATGAGCTCTAAGTTTACAAATCTAGAACATTACAATACACTTTAATGCATTCATGAAGCAATATGGTATATGAAAACCTGTGCAAACAGATGATGCTACAGCTTCATAGAAAAGCGTACAAGACATCGTGGGCGAAAGGAGGGCCTCTGCTTTATCAACTTGAAATGTTAAGAAAATACCTGCAATTAGGCGGGCAAACTGAGAAGCCTCGCTCTTTAATCGCAATCATCTCAGGCATGCCTGGATTAATAAACACTGTCGCACCCAGGGCTGACAAACAAATTCCATTATGCAATAGTCTCTATAGCTCTGGAGACAACCGACGACGAGATCGAGAGGGACATATGAGGAGAAACGGAAGTGATTAGAAACAGTTTCACGTTTTGATGAAGATGAAGAGACAGAGCACATTGTAGGGTTATTTAAAAACATAACCATCTTTATTGGTTAGGGGCAGTGGTGGACTTTTCCTGGGGGGGGGGGCACAAATGATCAGTTGACCCAATTAAAAAAAAATTGCCCTGGCATACCTTAAGTAATTATAAAAATAATGTGCCACTTTTTTTCCATCTTAAGATATATTTTCAGTGTAAATTTTCATCTACACAATGTATTTACTTTTCATTGCATTTGCTTGTCAATAGTCCCCCTCCCCCCCCCAAAAAAAAAAGAAAAAGAAAAAAGAATGATCTTGCATCCACCTTATTTCGAGGTTATACTGCAAACAAGAATTACACGCTGTGCTGTTTTTTTTTTTTTCTTTTTCATTCTCGATGATAGAGAGGATTTCATAAATTTATGAAGTGGCTGTTTAGGGCATATAACAAATCATTCTGAATATGGTACCAGTAGAGTGAGTAGGAACAGCTCTATAAAATGTCATACAAACAAAAGTTTCTGATCTTTAATACAGTAAGCTATGTATTCAACAAATACACATCTCTTTTCACAGTAATCTCTTGTAAAAGTCTGGAAGGGTCCTCTTTTTCAGCACAGAGAAAAGTCACCATATATACTTGCTAGTACAGTACTTAGCCTTTACTAGATCATGGCCTTGTGTGTCACAAACACCTCTTAAACGGCGCTAATGAGGCCGTTATTTCTATTTGCAGTTAATGTCATTAATGAGGTCAATATTCCAAGTATTATTTAACGATGGTATGAAGGCTGCGTTTATTGTCTGGGTTAAAGTAAACTAATGAGGTCTATAATTCAAGTTTAATCTAAACAGCTCTGGGGTGGAAAGAGGGAGCTGAATAGGGCATGTTTATTTCTACAGCTGCTTGCATGGGCAGTGTGCTCATATAGCCAATGAAAACTCACATTTCAGAAAGTAAAATTGTAACCTTACTTTCTTTACAGGTATATATTGACTTCTGAAATCACATTAAAGTTTGCCCAAAAGGTCAAAGGAAGCAAATTTACATGGATGGAAACTGGGATTACTACAATTTTTCCCTCTGGTTATGAAAGTTTAGTTTGTTTGTTAATGTTTTGTTTTTCATATTAGCATCAAATAGATTTCTTGTCATATGCTTTTGCATTCAAAAGGAACATCAATTTTTATCTGAAAACAAAATGTCAGTCATTTTTCTCCAGAATATCACAAATTTTTTTTCATAGACTCCACGCAAAATATGTCACTGATGAAAAGTTTTTTTCAGGTCCATTTCAGAATGTTAAACAAATCTCTTTTTTTTTTTTACATTGTAGGCCCTTCATCTGGAACCCATTTTAAGACATTTTCAAATGCTGTCTTCATTGAAGGTTCCATGGTAGCGGATCTTCAAAATTGAAGTCACATCACACTTGCACGTCTGCCCTCCACCTTCTGTTGTCCACTTCTGCAGTCCAGTTTAATACAGACTGCACAAGGTCCTGTGAGAGTCAAAAGGGCATTAACCTGCTGTCAAAGTGATAGAGGTCAATGCCCTTCTGGCTCTAAATAGATAATGTGATCTCCGCTCCTCCTCCCCCTCCCCTCCCCCTCCTCTCCCCACATCCCCAGGTGCCTTTAACTCATCAACCTATTATCGTTTCTGGCAGCACACTTTCACCGACTTCAAAAGGATCTACGGTGGGGCTTGTTCAAAATTTGAATTTGCATTACACAGGCACTGCACTCTTTCCCAGTCTCCACCTCCGAGGAGGATTCAAACCCCTCGATCAAAATCTGGAAAACCGGTTACCTACCGCGATGGGGTCCGAGAAGTCGGGCGTCTCAAAGAAGAGCGCGGCCACCACAGTGCATGCCGTAACCACGGCAACAATGAGGAGGATGACAATGATGGAGTAGCGATTGAGCAGCATGGCATACCTGGACAGTTGGAGGGGTACAAGACACATAGTGAGAGAGGAAGAGAGAGAAGATGAGGGAAGGTGCCAAGAGAAGGTGAGAAAGAAATAGAAAAAAATAAAAAGGAAAAAAGGAAGAGAGACAGTGAGACAGAGACAGAGAGAGAGACATATATAATGAGAGAGGGCGAATAGGGAAAAAATAGAAAGACAAGAGATGGAAAAGAGAGAGAGGAGAAATTAAAGATGAGACATACAGGGGGTGAAAAAAAAAAGGAGAGACAGAAAGAGAGTGGAAAGAGAGAGGGGAGAGAGGGAGAGAGAGGGAAATTGAGAGGGGGAAAGAGAGAGAAAAATATATTTAATTTTCATTACATCGTTTCAAGGCAAACAAAAGGCATTGTTCATCATATCAAAATAGATTGCCTTTGTCACTTCGTACAAACAATCCATTGTAATGAATCGTTTTTCCACAACAGCTTCAAATAGCTTGATGAGACATGACGTCATGCTGCTATCAAATGATGTCAAATAATCAATAATATATGACATCAACATGCAAGGTCAATACTTAATTATTCATACGGCAGTCTGTAACTTGCTTTTCTTTGGTAATACACTTCTTACTTTGATCAGAGCATTTATATTTGACATAGGGAGATGCAAATGACCTTCAAATGACCTTCCTATACATGTCTTAATTGGAGCAGTCGTCATTAACATTGACGTCATTAAACATATAGTCTATCATGAAATATACAAATCAACAAATAAAAATTGCATGTCTCATTTCTCAGGTCAGATGTCAGCCCATCAATTTTAATACCTAAGACGATTCTTGTCAAACATCCACTAAAATATATTTTATGATAAAATTAAGATTGATTTTAGTTGAGAGTACTCCCTATGCAATACACCTGTTAAAGACATCTATCTATATCCAGTTTCTTGGCACTATTTTCTCACCTGCAGGCAAAGTGTTTTTGTTCCTCAATCAGACTTAAACTTGCCTATCACGAATGGTTGTTTCACTTTTACACAGAAATTTGGGTGAGAAGGTGTCAAAGTTTATAAATGTATGAAACTTTGGTGGTGGAAGATAGCTTTGATTTGCAAGATTGTGACAAACAAGTTTACCTCAATAATATTTTGCACTTGGTGAAAGTTTTTTGAGTGGCAGAGATTAAGCAAGAGTACTGCTATTTAAAAAAAAATCGAATTGGAATTGTTGCATATAAAGTGTTTACTCCAGTTAATAAGATAGAAAATTAGATGAAACTTATTGAATATGCATTTATAAAATTTCAATCAATCTATAAATATTCTTGACATTTCAAAAGATCTCTTGTAAGGTTGAGTAGATCTTGTTTACTTAAAGGAGATTTTGCACCCAAAAATAGTTTACTTATGGCGCGTTTATCTAGGCTTGCCACTAGATATGTACATATCGAACCCCACAATACGATCGTGATTCGCGGGATGTCGCGTTTATCGACTCTTCACGATTCACAATAAAGGCTTTTTCTCTTCGCAGCTGCTCAGCGCCGTTTGACCCGGGAAGCAGACAGTTTCTCGGAGGTCAACTACACACACATGCTTGTACACAGCACATGGCACGCACTAGCCTCCGAACTGGAAATTAACCATGGGAGGTCCGATTTGTATGTGAGATTCAAAACAGCTTTGCGTTTATCTAGCTCTCAGAAACGTGATTCTGGCTGTATGTCACATTCAAAACGCACCTTTTTGCGTATTTAGATATGCCCATATTTAAAGACGTTTGAGAAACCTGATTCTAGCCAAAAATTTCCTAGATAAACGCAACCTTGGTGTCTTTGTGATTGCTGTTACTAAAAGGAAGAGGATTGAAACTTTGACAGACTGTGATGAACTTTTATTCTAGAAGAACACAAGTTTCATGCTAGTTTACTATGTAATAGTTTCTTCTTGTTTAGAAAAATAGAAGTCATACTTAACAGCATTACAATTTGTGCAAGTTTATTATCATCTGGAAAATAGAAGTCATTTTCTACAGCCTAGATTAATAACAATCTTTCCACAAGAATTGAGATGAACATGTTTACGTCAAGAAAATATTGCACCGGAGGGCAGCTCTCACAAAATCACACTGGAAGACAGTTTTCCCTGCAATGTAGGTTAAGCGAGAATATTACTAACGAGGAATGGAATTGAAATTAATGCACGGGGGTGTCGGCTCCCTTTAATGGGGGTTTGGGGGATCAAGGTGGACCTGAAAATAGGATGGGCACGACAGGTGAAGGAGAGGTCACAAAGGCCTGTGTACCAATTTGAAGGGGGTGTGCTGGGGAATACATTACAGGGTTGTTTTCGGGTTATCAGGGAACTGGGTTGAGCACTGCGCCACGTTCGATGGACGTCACTGCTGCAGTGTCGGAGGCATTGTTGTTTGTTGTTGATGATGATGCTGATGGTGTTAATGGCGGCGGTGGTGGTGAAGGTGATGGCAATGATGGTGGTGGTGAAATGATGTTGGTTGCAAGAATGAGGACAATGACAATGATGACAATGATGATAAGAATGATGTTGACAGTGATGATGAAAATCGTCGATGATGCTGCTGCTGATAATGATCGTGATGATGACAATACATTTGATGATGATGTTAAGAATAAGGATGAGCACTTAGAAACTTGTTGTATTGAGTGCTACAGTAATGTAATCTATTGTAATCATTATATTGTATCATAACGATTATGACAATGATATAACTAGTGGTAGTGGTAGCGGTATTGGTAGTTGTGGTTGTTGTGGGAACGCCATGATGATCGCCATGATGATCGCCTTGGTGATAATGTCAGAGGTGATGTTAAGATGGTGATATTAGTGGTGATGACAGTACAGAAAATAGGATGCTATATATGAGACATAATCAACCAGCACAATCTACATCGGTCAAAGTACATAAATCTGTCGCTTTTATAATCACTGGTAATTAAAAAGCAAATACCATTTCAAACTACTCAACAATACTTTCTTTAACATTAAAATCCAAGACAGCAACAGAGTTATGTTTCATATCAAATCTTCAGCAGTAGTAGTGATGGGTTTATCCAGGCCCTTGTATCGCAGCAAGAATTTCAAAAGATGACCGAAATAGATCCGGGATGCCATTTGAATAGCTCTGCCAGCGAACAGATGTGCAATGGGCACGGGGATAAAATAAAAAATAGATTGCGGAAACAAGCTCACCACAGAAGATGGATTGAAGTCCATTATAGCTTAAATAGGTTTGAAAAGAGAAAGGCAGAAATTAGGTGACAGAGAGAGAGA
>BEXV01000170.1:167908-179466 GCA_003118195.1 Hemicentrotus pulcherrimus | reverse complement strand
ACAAGAACAAAACTTGAACAAGATTTTCGATGTCTCTCCCCCAAATACAAGCAATCCCCAATACCTCTCCTGAGGCATCAAACACTTTTTTTAAAATAAATGCCATAACATATCCTTATTTCATCCACCCTAGATTTCTTGCAAAATCCCAAATCCATTTTCCCCTTGCTGTGGATGAATAAATGTCTAAATCCATGGCTTGGTATAGGAGATGAATATTCTTTCAATCTTAAATAAGAAGCAATATTCTACTATGCATCAACTGGGATTTAGAGGAATATTGTGTGTTTTTGGAGGATAAATACGGTTTCTAAATCAGGAGTGATGAATGTTATCAATAAGAAGCGAGCAGTGCATTTATCATTGTCTAGAGATTACCTTCTGTTATCTGTATGAAAGGATTTGAGCCGACAAAAATATATATATATATATATATATATATATATTACATATCATATGCTTTTTGATAAAGGAGATGGATGACTGTGCAATGTTATTTCAATATCTCATGGACTGCAAAGAGTACCTAGATGACTGAGCTATGTTATTTCAATATCTCATGGCTTGCAAAAAAGTATTCTGATGACTGAGCTTTGTTATTTCAATATCTCATGGCTTGCAAAAAAGTATTTTGATGACTGAGCTATGTTATTTCAATATCTTATGGCTTGCAAAAAAAGTATTCTGATGACTGAGCAATGTTATTTCAATATACGTGTATCCATTCCCAATGGGATGGTTGTTTATATGTGCCATGTTTTGCAAAATGTTAAACAGAAGATTAAAATATATTCAATGTCCTTTTATATCCTGCAATTAATGGTGAAAGCTACTGACAAAAATGGTGAAAAATGGATGAGTATTAGTAGGGCATGATTAAAAACATTGAATGTTTTATCTTTATGTGGACATGTGGTGTATTGCCCTCATCTCCAACTCATGAATATATACATTGGCTTGTGTGATATATATATACCCTTATTTCCCACTCAAGGCTATTCAATATACCTATAATCAATTTTGTCAGAGTGATTTATGAATAAAAAATCATCTGATATAAATATCCATGACAATTTTGGTATGAATATAAAAACAGAAAAAAAAAAAGCTTAAATATATTCAATGTTTCTACACAAAAACAGAATATTTTCATATTTCAAAATCCACTTTCGGAATAAAATCTAGTGCAATAAACCTTTTTAAATGCCACATACATCCTAAGTGGATTTCTAATATGACCCTAAAGAAGGCAATGAACCTACTTCTTTCCAGCCAAATTTTTCATGCACATTACTTATGCTTCAAAGTGTTGATCAAATTTCTAGCTGAAAGGTTAGGTCTAAAGAAACTATATATAGCTGCATTATACACTGCTAGCAAAAAAGCATTAATTTTTCTCACATTCAGGTGTTTCTTCGTAAGTTGCTATTACATTGACTACTGTCAATTTTATAGGTGCTAACAATACTGAATGGAGAATCTGCATACATTGTGTGCCGGCAAGCCTGAATCAAATGACTGGTAATGATATACAGTGAAACCTGTCTATAAAGATCACCCAAGGGAGACAAGAAAAGTGGTCTTTATAGGCAGGTGGTCTTCATGTACAGGTTCCTTTAGTACATGTTTCGATTAGAAACCATTTTCAAGGGAAACAAATATGTGGTCTTTGTAAACAGGTGGTCATTAAAGCAGGTTTTTACTGTACCTGTAAAGCATTCCAGCCAGGTACCATTTCACATTTTACAATTCTCAAAAACAGCAACAGCTTACGCATACTACTGGGTACTCATTTAATATCTGGGTGGAGAAATCACGAGGTTCTTATTTTTCTCCTGGTTATGGAGTGGCAAATGTACATTAATGTCATACCAAAGGCCCTCAAATGCCTCACCAGGGATGTAAACAAACTCACACTAGTTGATCCAGTCTGGTAAATTGTCCTCTCGACCATGACATTCAACTGCATCAATAGGCCAGTCTTCATCAGCTCGAGTTTAAACTATCCAGATCGCAAATTAACCAGTTAATTTGCATCTTCATCAGCCCGCTGTTGCATTTAGGCGGATATAATTTGGTCGAGATGATATCCTGAGAAATATTGCTTGTTTCCCAAATATCCTGCTATTTCGGAAATAATGAGCTAATCTAATTGTGCCGTCCGAGCTAGTTTGTGATGAGTGTATCGGTCTGGCGAAGACAAAATTCTGAGCTTCGGGATAATATCCAGAGTCTGAAAATAGCGGGTTATTTGGCAAACTCGAGCCGATGAAGCCAGACCTAATGATAGAATACCGGTAGGTGAATTTAGTGTTCAATCAGACTGTTGATACTTCTTTTTCAAGTAGAAAACACAATATTTTCCTCTCTTCAAAATCCCCTTTCCCACAGTTCAGGGTCACCTAAAGATCACATTATCAGGAAGATTATTATGGTTAATCTCTCATGGGCATGAGCCTCCAACATATGGATTTTGTATGGTCCATAATCATGAGTGGGTTCCGTACGAATGTGAAATTGATGACGTCTGAGGATTTCGGTTCTGCTCCTACATAATTCTGTTTTTAATGAGCCTAGATCAGCTGCAGTCCATAATGTGATATTTTAAGCCAGCTCAAGCTGCCATATAAATCGCTTCCATTTCCTTTTTATCTCCCTTTTCATGAATTGAAACTTATTGAAACCTATGCAAGCTATTCATAAATAAATATGCATTGATTAAAAAATCAAAATATGCATTACAGATGTCTAATTGTATGATTTGAAATGAATCCATTTGCAAATGTCAGAAAGCATAATATGTTTCAGCCAAAATGATAAATATCTTATAGGAGAGTGTTTGAAGAGAATTACTTATGTTTTCCTTTTAAATCTGTACATTTGCTAATGGACGTACATGTACTAAACATGGTACTAAACATGGTTGAAACGCACTGCAATGATATATCAATCCAATTTCCAAAAGGAATATTAAATTCTGTCTCTTTTCTAACTTATCTTGCACTTACAATACTTTGGGTTTAAATCAACTTAGTTCACAGAAGCATGCAACACAGTCTACACTAAAAAAAAGTTACCAAAAAAAAAATGAGATTGTCTGCTGAGAGTTAAAACTGTGTCATTAATTTCATATTGAGCTAATGTCCTTCTGATCTTCATCCGGTAATATGAACCAGAGAAGTTCACATTCAAGAAGCTATAGTGAGCTAAGGATTATGGCTTCTACTACATGTTGTATACCTCACATAAAAGTCACACAAATAAAGAACTGCACACTCTTTCGTTCTTCACTGCAGAAATCATTCCCACAAACATCTGAGAGAACAATCATCTGCGTTAGCTCTTCTCTTTTTTCCANAGTTACCAAAAAAAAAATGAGATTGTCTGCTGAGAGTTAAAACTGTGTCATTAATTTCATATTGAGCTAATGTCCTTCTGATCTTCATCCGGTAATATGAACCAGAGAAGTTCACATTCAAGAAGCTATAGTGAGCTAAGGATTATGGCTTCTACTACATGTTGTATACCTCACATAAAAGTCACACAAATAAAGAACTGCACACTCTTTCGTTCTTCACTGCAGAAATCATTCCCACAAACATCTGAGAGAACAATCATCTGCGTTAGCTCTTCTCTTTTTTCCACGATGTGTTTTATTTTTCTCGCGCTTAAAGAGAAGGTTGAGTTCTTGGAAGAGGTGAAAAATAATTTGAGTGTTAATTATATTATGCAAGTGTGGAAGAACATCAGATAAAAATGTTCCCTGAAGAGCGTGCATGGTTCTTCAAATGCCTTAATAGTCTAAATATGGCATGTAACATCATAAAATTGGGACAGATTTTTATGCCACATGCTTGTGTAGTCTCATATACATCTCTCTGAGTACAGTGTCAAGACTGGGCCAAATTTCTTATCATTTTTGATGATTCTAGAACCTTGCAGAAGACACCAAAACTTACACCAATAAACCTTTTCTGATCGATTCCACAACGTTTCTTTCAAAATGCAATCGCATGACCAGAACTCAACTTTATCTTTAATGTAGGAATGACGTCCCAACGCAAAGCGAGATGATGAGTTCTCACCCCCATCAGGGTCGCTCGTAGCTCCTAGCTGTTGATGATATTTCATTTTGAATGCCATAATCTGTTTGGCAGAGGTTCTAATACCCACTATCTCATCGTCAAGTCTTTGGGTGAGAATTAGAAAGGCCCTATGTTACTTTTCTTTCCTGAGAGATAATTATTTCAAAGTATTTCAATTATGTTAATAAAAACTATACTTCTCTGTTTTGTTTGTTTTTGTTGTTGTCTGAACAGGCATTTGGAATAGAAAAACATACTAATAAATGGCTAAATACTTCAATCATTCCATTTTGAGCCTTTTTATGCAAAGAAACGGTGTGCATGTATGTTGCAGTCATTAGGACCCCTAGGTGGTGCCTACAACACTAAGGGCCTTTCTAATTTTGTAGCGAAACCCAATAAGTATTGAAAGGGTACGTGGTATGAGGCCCTTCTTATTCTGAATCAGTTGACTCGATACTCATCTTATTCAAAGCGAAAGTGCACTTGATATAAAGCTCCTCCATTTTTCAAATTAAATCTTTCATGAGTCAGGAAAAACAACTTTTTGGAAATATAAAGAAGCTACATGCCTGCAAAATATAGACATGACTCAATATCATCAAAAATGGATTTAAAGCTTTTCACACTCCCGCCTGACAAAACGCTACCTACCATTGGTATTTCAATCTATTTCCGACTCCTAATCTTCTTTGCCGGCTACGTACCAACCAACCTACGTACGAGGTCTTTCTCTTGGTAATTCACACTGCAGTCCGAGAGGTAAGCACTCACAACAGAATGGAATTGCATAATATCATACTTATTGAAAGTATGATTAAAAAGGGTTATGGGGGATTGCAATCGTCACGACTGCACTTTCTCGAGTCAATGTCCTTCGATTGGGAACGGGCGACAAAGACTCCATCTCTTTGCCGAGCGTTTGAAGAGACACATAATCTTCCGCCTAATGGTGATAGAATCTTTGTTCTGCGACACGAAATGGATCGAAATGGATCGCAGTTTCAAATTCCTCAAGAATGCATAGAGTATACTTGTTCGCATCAAGGAGAAGCCATTTAAATGCAAGTAACATGACTACTACGAGGGTTGACAACATGATTTTGCTATTAACATGACTAAGGTGTCATTTCAACCATACATGTTTCGTCTCTAAGGAGCAGGTTGGGGTTTTCTTGTATCGTTTTAGACAGAGTGAATGCCCCTTGAGCCCTCCAGATACTTTGATATGTCATCAAAACTTATGTCTGAAGTCAAACGAGATTCAATCCCATTTAAAAGTTCTCTCTATAAGGTCATGAAACTCAATGAAGCATGGAGTTTTCTTCTTTTTTCTCCAAACTGATTATCAAACTCACTTTTTGACAATGTCTAGTTCGGGTTAAAGTAATGATACTTAATTACTAATAAGCTCTTCCCCACGATTTCTATCCTAAAGTACTAATTAATCCTTTTCTTTGATAATCTATTCTTTTAAAAAGCACTTTCAAGTTTTTCCCAGAGCTACCCAACTGGTTTTAACTCAACCTCCATTTTTCTTAAAGATCAATGACCAGTCAGATTGATGACTTCTATGAAAGTTCAAAGATACCTGCACAGGCTTTTCCAAATAGTGTTCTCCATATTTCCCAGAACAAATGGACACTTCTTGAAATCTTGATTCCTAATGGTTTTTTTTTGTGATCTATATCAGCCAACAATGGATGCAGTAGGGAGGATTCTTTCATCTAATCTCCTTACAGAAATTGATGAATTATGATTATCAACTGAAATGCAGAGCAAAGATTACATTTTTGTCGATGAGAATTATTTCTCTATTTCTGAATTTCAAAAAACTGAGATCAAATTTGGCAATATTTGTTTACACATTTTCTTGCAGCTCTTTACAATGCCAGTCCTACCTATTCATCGGTGAAACATAAACATAACCACTGATTCCACTTTTACTGCGATTGATCCGTCAGCTGACCACTCCCCTCATTCTATTGAAGAACACAGGCACCTGGACATACAGATAGTATTTTCCAATCCCCTCAACTTCTGGACATCTCTCCTCATCTTGACCATACTAGTGGTCAGTCACCAAGCGACCTACATCGACCTGAGACTCAGGAGTGGAAAATTTTCAAGGAAAAAAAAAGTGAAATGCCCTAAGCACCCTACAAGGTGTGGAGGGAATACTGATGAAATCAATGAAAACCAGAGGGTGAAATAAGAGGACTGCTTGGTCTTGGGCATCCCATATGCTTCTTAGAAAATTTTCAATTGATTTCTAGGGGGCAAGGAAAGAGCTCATTTTTCATCTTTAAATGCTCTTTAATAACCTGGAGGACATCCTGAAAAATGTGAATTTATTTCAGGGCAACTAAAGTGTAGAAAAGTGGAGGTATGGATTTATTTTTTCCTTTTTTAAAATGAATTTCTGCAGCCTTCACCTCGTATCCATCGACTTATAAGCATGTAAGATTGTACAAAAAAATGGCATTTGCTCATAAATTATTCATATGCTGTTCACACTGGATGACTACTATGAAAATGAGGGGTTTTGGGCAGACCTTAGCATTTTACTCTCTCTCCGAATCTGTTTACCAACTTCCTCTTTCACTATGCGTGACTCTTCTTTCTTAATTTGACTGCAAAGTCGAGTTATGTCCCTACTTTTTAATCAAAAACAGGATGAACTATTAAAAAGATGGAAAAACATCTTAGCATCAAAAAGGTAAAGATGTAATTATTCCATTACCAAGATGAGAATGCAGGTCTCTCCATCAGGCCTGTCCTCATCAGTTTGAGATTGCCAAATTACCGCTATTTTAACTATCCCGATTGCAAATCAACCAGTTAATTTGCATCTTCATCAGCCATCAGTTACAAATAGCAGGAGATTTGGTTGAGAAAATATCCAGAGAAATGTTGGTCTTGTTTCCAAAATATCCCGCTATCTAAAAATAGTGGGTTATTTGGCAAACTCGAGTTGATGAAGACGGGCCTTCTAGAGAAAATTAAACAGGTAACCCCAAGCAAGCCACCCACGTACAACGATAGTAAGAGTCTGATGATGAGTTAGATCCATTACTTACCACAAAGTAGTGCACGACTTTAACAAGTTTCAACTTTAGTTTTTTTCTGAAGTGCGTAGTATTTGGTTGAAAAACTTACGTGTAAGGTTCTGCAATGCACAGACCTCAAGTCTAACTCTATCAAAAGACCTACCTGTAGCTTTATTTGATTTGGGGAAACTCTGATTCTTTTATCATTGATTTGGAATTGGCCTGGCCACCATGCTAAGGAACTGTCCTTCTTTCATTGATGTTGTCCATTTAGAGCCAGAAGGGCGTTATCTTGTATGCGTTAACGTACAGTAAACAACAGACTGACCCTGACAGGTGTTGTGTTTGGTCAAGTCAAGGATTGCTATCAAAGCAGGAGAAAAAAGATAGTAATATTTATCATCTGTTGAGAGCAAGAAGGGCATTAACTCATACACTAACAGAATTAATGTCCTTCTGCCTCTCAAGAAATGATATCTTCTTTTCATATCTGATACTCATGCAACAGTTGTACCACTTCACCAGGTAGACATCCTAGGTTCTGCAGAATGTTTGAACAGAATCCCTCACTTTATCCAAGAGAATATTTCTAGTCAAAACTCATGGCTCTAACCTCATCTAGACTCATCGTTTTGTCGTTTTGGAGCCAGAAGGGCATTCAACTTATGTAAAAGGATAGGATTTACCACCATTCTAGCTCTCAGAGAATGACTTCATCTTTTATATAGTGGCTTTGGGGCACC
Organism: Hemicentrotus pulcherrimus; assembly: GCA_003118195.1. NCBI lineage: Eukaryota > Metazoa > Echinodermata > Echinoidea > Camarodonta > Strongylocentrotidae > Hemicentrotus > Hemicentrotus pulcherrimus. Next base: position 171,588 of record BEXV01000170.1, on the reverse strand, counting down.
GAGGCCCCATCTGCATCACTTCCCTTTCGGCTAGTCACCCTAAGGTGATGTAATAGAAGAAACATATGTTACTTGTCAGAGTAACCTAATTTTCATGGATATAACGACACAAAACATACGCAGTTTGATTGATGATTTCAATCAGGTAAAATTATACTCTGAAGGCAACACCATATATTATGTTTTCCAACCTAGACAGAATCATTGTGTTAATTCTTTAAGGTTTCAGGCAATTAGGAAATGTGTGCATTCCTATACACATACACATCAAGGAATAATGGTTGCATTTATATGTAACGTCTGCTAAATGGCTTCGTTTTAATGTATCATCCACTTAGAAGCAGGGTCTACAAATGTGTGTAATTGAGGGAAGTGAGGGAAGTGAGGGAAGCAAGAAAAGCAGATGTACAGACAAATGTAAAACAGTGTGAGTAGATAAAGAGGAAAGCTGCATTAATCAACCATCAATGTTTCGAAACCAATTAAAAGAGCTTGAAACCAATACGCTGATATGATAGCTCGATCATACATTTCAATCAGAGGGAGAGAAAGAGAGAGAGACAGAGAGACAGAGAGACAGACAAACAGACAGACAGAGAGACAGACAAACAGACAGACAGAGAGGAAAACTGTGTGAAGTGCAGAACAATTAGAAATCAGAAATTTATTCGAAAATTACAAATAATTGTAGGAGGTTTCTTTTGTTATTTACCACTTTTTTCAATTCAGGTTAAAAGCAAATCGTGCTGCAGAACGAAAAAAAATCATCCTTTCACTTCAATCACCCTTTTCTGTCCTTCAAATGACAATTTAACTGCTGAGAGCCAGAAGGGTGTTCAAATGAAACAAACCCCATTCGTATCCGAGCAGACCATTTCATCTGAACATTTTATTCTGCAATGCATCCGTGGACTTGTGGCACCTGCATGCATCACCCATTGTAAGCTAATATCGCTACCGGCATGCTCCACATGGAGAATTCATGAGATGTTTTCTAATCAATGTTCACAAGGATAGTGGTTTGTGTCTCATGCGCCGCCGCCGCCGCAAGGTTTCTTTGGCTGTGGCACAAGAGGGGAATTAGTGCGGAGGAAGCGATGAGTAACTTGACGACCATGACAAGAGTCCATGGTTTCATTGTTAAATGAGCAAATCACTAAATAATGCTCCGATTAAAGGTGTTTGGTGATGAAAATAGAAACTTGACATACTGTGGATCTTTTTTTAGTGGTGTCATACTTTGTCTGTTAGGAGCCAGAATGTCTTATCATAAGAAATCTCTTAATTAAGGTATTCAGACATTACATGCAGTAGAGACAATTGTCTTAGAAACTTAAGACAAAAATTACTTATAGATATATTAGAATAAATACCGGTATCCTTAAATGAGAAAATCATGAGAAGTTTGGGATTAAAAGTATTCAGAAGTAGAGACACTAGTCAGGTTTACTTGCATTTAAATCAAATATATGTACCTTAGTTCTCTTTAAATTAGCAAATCAAAAGTACTGTTCTAATTGAAAGTATTTGAAATATTAGTAGAGTAACTTGTCAAGGGACCGTTTATCGAACCCTATTATAGATGTACCATTTGTCTTTCAATAAGAAAATCAAAGGAATACTCAGATCAAAGGAATTCAGAGGTTAATATAGGTAGCTGTCAAGCTCAGTATGCACTCAAATAAAGAGCCAAGATAATAAATTCTTAGTAGGTTGACAAATTAAATACCCTGGAACTTTTTTTTCTTCATTACAACACCCGATTATAATACTCTTTATCTATATATAAGCAATTATCTGATGGGTACACCACTTAGATCAGAGCCAAAAACATGAGTAACTACATTTGATTAATTAAAATGGTTTGCGATTCTATATTAACACAATAAATAAAGGCCTCCAAGTTTGGACGAAGATCAGACAAAAAAGGGAGTTTTTGCCAACTGTTTACGTTACTCCCAGACAGTTTGAGGATGTTTCATGGTGTGTGGCGTTCCTGACACACCCATTAGGAAATCCATCGCTTCACTGTCTTGCTGTTCCTCTTCCCCCTAGCTCATCGTTAGTCCTCTCTTTGACATGAAAACATGACATAAAGTGCCCGCAGACAAAGGAAAGAACTCAATTCACAGCAAATGATTGAAATAAAGAACCCTGAAGACATTTCCAAACTGGATGGGTCCTTCATACTTTATGTGCAGGATCTCACATGAACTGTCAAAAAGTTAACTTGATTAAGGGCAATTTCAATACCCTTGTAAAAGTTGTAATTGTATATCTCATAGAAATCAGCTTTGATAAAGCAGCATTTGTGTTGTTAAACATTTCAATGGGTTAGAGACAAGGCTATTGAAATTGTCTTATGTTGATTTTTATCAAGTTTTGTGCTCAAGTTGATGTAGGATATTCTCCTTGGATACAAATAGTATCAGAAAGCACTTATTAGGTTAGAGTAAAAAGTTAGCAAAGAAACAACTGTATGCTGACAAATACATATCTTGCATATTTTTCAAAATATGAAAGAATGATCAATTATACAAAAATTTGAAAAACAATCGTAATCATTGTCTATTCAGAGCCAGAAGGGCGTTAACTCTGTGTAAAAGTATATGAGGTAATGCCTTTCTGGCTCCCAACAGATGATATAACCATATGGAAATCATCTTCTAAAGCATACCTTGACATGTACTTAATTCTAATGTAATTGATTTATAGTTGATTAGTCTCATCAATTATAGTTATACTACATTGTTGAATGAGCGATGAAGTACACTTTAAAGAAAGGTAATTATCTTCCCCATGAACGGATGTCATGACTAAAATACAGGGGATGCCCCTGTCAAATGACACATACACTCTTGGCAGTCTTGCTAATTGGTGGCTTGCCTCTAGGACCCAGGCATGCAGGAAGTCTCTTCGTGCAGACTTTACTTGTAATATTGACCAGGAAATTAGGGGTGTATGAAGTCCTGCTCAAGTTATAATTGCTCTGTTGTAATTTCTAACACTAAGCAAATTCTGACCTTGAACCCTGCTGGATCAAATACTATTTCTAAACTTGATCCTTACACTAAACCTAATTCTAATCCTAACCATAAACCTAACCCTTAAATCCAACTGCAACCCTAAACCTAGCCAGAAAATTTTGATAAAGTAAATCTCAGAGCAACTGTTGCAGAGCAACTGTTGCAGAGCAAAATGTGAAGAATTGGGTTCTAAATGTATACTATACTATGGTATACCATCATGCCAAAACTAATTTTAATTTCAATCATTCTCTATTTTAAAGTGTATTTAGACGGTCAAAGGTGAAGCATAGAAGGTTTTACCGGTATGCTTAAATAAACTAGCACGGAGGGGCCAAGTTCACTTTGAATGAGGAGATATAGAATTCTTTTTTTCTTCTCTTTATTTTCTCGGGCAGATATTGTGTCAAGATTACAGGGTAAGAAAATATTTGTTGAGGAAGTTTGAGAAATAAGATCGGTCGTAAACTTGACAGAAATATGCCAATGGGCCTAAATTGCAAGATCATTACCAACACAAACTAATGCAGGTTCAAATGAATCAGGTTCATTGTAAACCAGTTGAGCCATTAAGGCTCCTCAAATTCCAGGTTTGGCACCAAATTTTTCATCTCGTTTGCACCCCACAGGAAATTTGAATGGAGAATCACTTCC
>BEXV01000170.1:137156-158689 GCA_003118195.1 Hemicentrotus pulcherrimus | reverse complement strand
CCCCCCCCCCCCCGATCTGTAGTGGTAGTGTATATTGTAGTGTACATAATATCAAGCAGAGTACAGAATGATGCCTATTGCTTCATGAGAAGTCTGCATGCTTAAAAAGTAATAACAGGAAACAAAATTTACCTCAAAGATTGAACGAAAGAGATAGAGCTGATGATAGGACTTACCCAAAGCAGAACCTGTGTTTGAAGTTGGCCCCCCATTCCTTGACAGGCGTTGACGGAGGAGTGGACTCCTGCTGGTGACCAGGGCTATAGTGAACCCTAGGAGAATCTGTTCCCTTCATCTTTCCTCTTTCTCTCTTGTCTCCTCAATCGATCCAAGATGGCTTCCACCACCGATGGCGGCAAGCAAAGACTACCTCCAAGCCTCTCAGCTGGTCTCTCACAAAACCTATGCCTCCCTCGGTCGGAGGTCTGGACAAATTCGGAAGGGTGACGCAGCAATGTGTCACTTTTTCCCTTCTGAGGATGATCGGTGCCTGCGGGACGATGACGACTTCGACAGAGAGAGTGCTTGGTGGCGGTTGATGCGACACATCTTGCTGAAAACTTGCACTGCAATTTTTTTTTCTCGTCGACTGCACCAGGTCGCTCGACTGCCCTGTCAAGACGCCGCTGATGACGGTGTTGGCCCCTCGTTAAACACCTGATAGGAGATTTAATGAGAAAGGGAGGGGGTGAGATTGATGTGTTGATGGCAACGAGATTTAACATTGCAGATCATTCATGTGGGCTGAAATGAGGAGTTGGGAAGACAATACATCTGACACCTTCACACCATTTAGTTGGAGCTTCCTTCTAACAACATTAAAATACATGATCAAGGTGTGCCAATGTCAGGTTGTCACACTAGAGAATGCAATTTAGCATGGGTGACATTGAGGTTAACAGGTGTATCACTAGTGCAAAGAGTGTTGTATGTGAGGGGCCATACATCCTCTACTGATCATTTCTTCCTGCAAGTCTTGTCTTTAAATGTGACCAGGGAAAATACACTGTGTTACCCTTTTCACAAATTCAACAAATACATTAAACCTCTTTTACTTGTTTATCACAAAATATTGCTGTACACTTTGTCGGCAAAGTACTTTATTTTAGGGCAGTTTTTACCTTTGTCTACAGATTTTATAAATCTTTGGGCCTGCTTTCGATAGGACCTTTGACAATGTTTTAAGGGGGGGTATTGAAAAGTTAGCTGCAATTTCAGAGCCAAGCTACCCCTTGCTCTAGAATTCATAATCAGTCCCAAAAAATTTCCACTGAGATCAGGAAAAATAAAGGGGTAAAATATGCCTTAAAATTGTTTCTTTCTAAAAGTGTGTGAAACTCACTGATAATATCAACTGCCTCCTGAAACTGACTATGTGGGTCACACATCAAATGATTAGATGAATTAAATGAGACTCTTTCTTTCAGAAAGTAATTTCATCAAGTCAGTGAGGCATTTAATTGCATTTAATTACTTGGTTCATTGGGCATCTAGCAATGCATGAACTCACAGTAACAATTTAATACGGGTAGATTAATACAATATACAATTAATGAGTTACTAGTTATATACGATCATTTTCATATACAGTACTGTTTCTTTCATCATTTATAAAGAACCTGTGACTGGAAGAAATATCATCCTGTATAATTGTATCCATATTTGTATTGTCTGCATGGACCCATGCAGAAAATTTTATTTCATTTCAAAAGACTTTATTTTCTGCAATCAAACAAATCAATTATACAACAAATATAAATAATCATATAAAACATAAGGTATACAAACAATATACAAAATATAGAAACAATTGATTAATACATGAGCAGGAGAGGGAGCAAGTAGCTACAAGTATGGCAGTGTGCCTTTAACTGAATAGAGAGATGTACACTGTTTAATATGTCTAGGGAGTGCATTCCAAATATCTGGACCGTGATATCTTATGGACTTATACGCTAACAAAGTTTTAGGATTGTGAAAATGAAAATCAGTACAATTACGCGTTGGGTAAGAGTGAACATGGAAATTAGGAATAAATATGTCATGAAAAAGAGGAAGTGAATTTTGTGTGTATTCAAACATACAGATTGCTGTTTGATAAAAGTGCAAATCACTCACTTTTAAAATGTTTAATCTATTAAATAACTAACTCATCAAACATTTAGAGAAACAACCCATTTGTCTCTCAGCAAAAGAATATTAAACTTTAAAAATTATGAAATTGTCAAATGAGCCAAAGTCAGACACATTAGTGCTCTTAATTTAAAATATAAAGGAATGTTTATATGTAGCTATAAAAAAAATATTTGAAAAATATTGGGAATTGTCTCTGAAAAAATCCTTAGAAATTATTATGAATTACTGTTTTAAAAAACTAAATTAAAACTAAACCAATTTTGACTGATATATATATATTTATTTTTTCCACATGACTGAATTAACTTTTTTTAATTGTTGAATAAGGGGTGATATATCATTTTTGTGCCCATGATGTATGAATGCAAACTATGATAATGTACAATTACAGTATACACTGGGCTGGCTTACTGTTTCCAGCTCCCCTAGAATGGGTCCCCATTCAAATATTGCATGTATGTAAAATTATTCCACATTTCAACTGTGCTTCTTGCTCCCAGGGAAGCGATGAATACAAACTCAGAGAACCCAGTCACATCCATGCATACTTACCTACTTGTTGATTCTACTGCTACAGTAGTCATTATTTACACAATTTGAGGGACAATATTCTTTCTGTTGAAAGTCGATCAACATCCTCCTGGCTCTGACATCCCAGGGAAGCAATGCATACAATGGTCACATCCAAATACCCATCCACTTTTTTTTCTTCATCTTACAATATCCCAAGTCAACAAACAAACGCCACACAAAAGAAAACTAATTTTAGCTTTTAGCTTTTGTCCTTTGGCAAGAAATTAATCCACATTTCTGACTCTAGCCTCATGTGTAAATGGGTACCTGGCAATTGCTTGGGTTAAAATAATTGCACGGCCCGCAGGAAGATCATTATTATGTAGCCACCCTGGATAAATATGACCCAGTCATTATGATCATTATTATTAATTATTATTAATTATTATCAGTTATTCCTTGAACATGAACAAAACCACATATCCATAATCAAAGGAACAAAATAACTATATTCACACACCAATCTATATAGCAGACCACACACAACCTGCGCGTGATCCAATGCCCCCTTTAAACATGTGCACAACATGGCAACAATTATATAAACAGATTACACTTGTATTTGATATACGGTTCAAATGCTATCTAGTGCTGATTCAGAGCTCAGATTTATCATGTTTCCTTGCGATCAATCCTGGTCCCAATTGCAGGCCGGGCCAGCTAGAGTTTAGATCCATTTCCAGGAATGGTTTCGTCAAACCGAACATGTGATCTGACTCTGAGCGTAAAAAGTCAGGTGGGAGGTGGGCTCATGTTACTGTCCGCTGGACAGATTGGCCATACTGTCCCCGGCGGATGAAGATGAAATACAGAGAATGCTATCTGACCAGATGATCCAATCTGTCATGCCGACTTCACTTATGAAATCATATTCTTGGAAGGAAGCTGAAAACATCATTTGCTGAGAGCCATAAGGGCATTAACTCTACAAAATGAATAGAAGTTAATGCCCTTCCGGTGCTCATCGATTTATCATGAAGACTGCTCTTATGAGATCATACTCTCGGAAGGAAGCTGAAAATATCATCTGCTTAAAGCCAGAAAGGCTTTAAATCTCTGTAAAATGATAATAATGATATGAGTTAATGTCCTTCTGCAATGCCCTTCGGCTCTCTGCAATCTGACATACCAACTGCACTCACAAAAAACACATTCTAAAAAGCAAACTCAATGCATCCTCTGAAGAAAAGCTACAAGTCATTAACTCACTTCATTTAATATGAGAGTTCATGCTCTTCTAGATCTCAATTTCAGACAATATCTTTATTTTTTTATCCAAGGAAAGAGCAAGATAGTTAAAGATGAAGAGAGGAAGATATGGAGAAAAAAACGCCTCATCTATTGAAAGTAGTCTAAACAGGCTTTTCTTTTACTACAACATCAATCCTCCTTCGTACAAATCAGAGCCATACCGCTTTCCCCCCTTTTTCTCTGAGCATGAGTGGCGTGGCCAATTTGCATGAAAGCTGATACACATTATTCACAGATGGATAAAATCACGGCAATATGGGTTCAATTCCAGAGCATTAGACCAGTGACAGTTCACCGGATAATTTTTCCTGGCAATGCGTAAAGTTTGTACGTGACGTTTTTATTGAGATGCATCCAAGCGTGTTTGAATATACAGGGGTGTTGCAACATTGGGGGGATCACCATGGAAAATGAGAGCACAAACGATACACCGAGAGTTACGATAATGGCTATAATGATCTGAAAAAGGATCTACAAATGATGCAGTGTGGTTTTGTTTTTCATCTTGATCTTTCCTTTTTGAGTTTTCTTTTTTCCAAACATTTTCACTTTTGGTGTATTCTTGGTAAGAAAGTTAGAAAGTAAGTAAAGAGGAAGTGATTTCATAGACTTTAGTATACAATTATGTGTACAGTACATCAAGATCTTTAAAAACATATATTTGCATGAAATTAAAATTTCAAATACCATCATTTTAATTGCTTTTTTTCTTTTTTTAATGGGGGGGGGGGGGTCAGACATATTCATTCACTATACATCTATAACTTATGTGACATAGGAGTATGCACAATGACAGAGGATTATGCATACATCTGAATCTGTCGAACACGGCTGGAGTTTATTCTGAAATTAATTTCCTTTTTTTAGATACACATGGAACTACTGTATTCTTAGGAATAGCTTCTAGGAACGGGGCAGGCAGGAGGCAGGGTCACAAACTTCAAACTAAACCTCGCAACTCCGATGACGCTGGGATTACGTCGGACTACGTAGGATTACGCATACATCCAAGATCTGCTGAATGCGGCTGGAGCTAATTACGACTCGATTCATTTGTCTGTGGACCTTGGCTGTTTTCTTTTAATGAATCTCATTTGATTGGCCTCCCATTGTGCAATAATGCAAACTTTAATTCAACAGGCCAAGAATAGAGTGTCGGATGTACACAGTCGATCACAGCCTTCATCTCTGGGGGAGGGGGAAAGGGAGTAGTATCGAAAGTTGGATTGTGACAAGGGGAAGGGAAGGGGGAGGGGTTAAGGACCGACTGAGGCGGTGAGTTTCCCCCACTCTATGAGAGGCAGAAGGATTCTCCTGCTCTATAAAACTTGTAGGATGGAGTATGCATATCTAACCTTTTTTCTATCTCCTTACTTTGTATGTACATTTTATTGGGGGGGGGGACAGGCAATGGGAGGGAGGGGTTGCCCTCACAATTATGCCACTAGATACAAGATTTTTAATAAGGCAACAGAACGCATGAATGTGGTATATTCCAAAATTGACCATGCCACCCTCAATATCAGACAATGCAAATGGTATGAGTGCCATATGTCTATATGCCACTGCATGTAGATATCAACATTTTTAATATATTGACAGACAGAACATAACACATGAATGTGGTATGTTGGATAATTTCATCATGACAGTCGCATGCGTATCAGACAATGGTATGAGTGTCAAAAGATAACATTTAGGTTTCTAACCACATGGTTTTCCTAAACATAACCAAGCTGCTGTTACCAGGGATCGCACAAGTGGAATGATAAATCACCTCAAATGATGAGACAGAAAATCAGGAAAAAATTTCTTGATCAAAGAGATCGAAGCAAGTGATTGATTATTTCATTTTTACAGACAAGAACCTGTTTTGTATGCAAAGCGGGTGATTGTTGAGGCCTACAGAGTAATATTATTGGATCCTGTATCGTGGCTGAACTAGCAGCTGAAAGTGGGAACACACTTCTGCGGTTATCCAGCACCCAACGATGCATGAAATGGCTTGTGGCCAGGATACCAGGTCCTCTATTCATAAAACATTAATATAGCTGTCAACTAACTACGTTCTATAGCCTAAGTAATTAGTTGCAAATGAGCCTGGTGACATTTTGGGCCCTGGTGCTAATGGGAACAAGCCTCTCTTCATCTGTCTATCTTACACCCAACAGGGTAGGAGTGGTCTTTCTAAAAAGAAACTACAAAAAAGTGGAAACAACCTCAGCTTCATTCAAACTGTGCCCCAACCCATGTGTCACAGATATCGATTGAAAGTGGGATGGTGGCAATCCTCTCCCTCCTCTGTTCATCCTGTACCTTAATGGACAAACACAGGAGTGGCCACACAGGAGTTGCCATACAGGAGATGCCAAAATGAACATAGAAATAAGCCCCTCCTTCATACACCCTGTGCGCAACAGGGCACGTACCTGGAAGCAACCCATATGCAACAGCTACCAAATGACGTTAAGATCAATCCTGCAGCCTGCCACCTTTCTCTTTTCGTCTCACGCCGAAAAGCACATGCTTAAGAGTGGCCCATGCAAAAGCTACTAAATGTAGAAGGATTTTTTTTTATAGGCTCTCCTTCATTAATCTTGCGCCAAATCATGCACATGGACAGGCGTGGCCGTTGGGAGAGACATCTCAAATGAAAGTGGGAACATGCCCATCCTCCTCCTTCGTTCATCCTGCATCCAACAGCTGAAGTGAGATGTCGCCGGACACATGTCAACAGGCCGCACAGCCCTGGAACTCGCGGAATGCACTGCCCAACCGAATGGCGTCACGCAGGAAATAGATAATGTCCAAAACGTACACAAGGGAAGAACGGCTGGACGTGGGCATCTCGGGCTGCTTGCCAATCAAGAATTTTGATCTTTGGAATCTTGATCTTCGTTAGAGAGAACGCTTCGTTTATTTTAAGGTAATTTTCTGCTTTGATAAGGGAGCAGAGAAACTATGGACCCTGGAAAGAACAACTGAGAGATGAAAGCTACTATCATGATGTCCTCCAGTTCAAATTCATGAAAAATCAGAAATGGAATTACATTAGTTATTCCAGAATGATGACTAATATCTCATCCTAATCTTATGTTACAGAAAAGAGTTTTAAAGTAGTTATCTGTTTAGAAAAGGGGGTCAGAGAAAACATGGACCCTGGAGAATCTTTCACAAATTTGAAAGCTATCTTGCCCCAAATTCAATGTCAAATTCATGGGAGATTAGGAAAGGAATTACGTAAGTGATTTCAAAATAATGACCCATAATAAAGCTACTTGACTACTCATCCTTCTTTTTTTCTTTCTCCATTGAATCACAGTAAAATATTCTACTGTGATCTGCATTTAAAGAAAGAGAGGAGAAAGTTTCTGTGTGGAAAATGAAATGATTTGCCAATTACATCTACCCACCAGCCGCTAAAAAGGGATAGTTCATGCAAAGACTTATCAAATGAATCCAGGTTTATATGGCTACAGATACCTGTAATATAATATTTCTTACATTTAAGGTGGAAACCATTCAACCACTTAACATCCTCCAGTTAGACATTTCTTAAAATGAAATCTTCCCCAAACCAGGGATATGACTCACATATCCCTGCCCAAACCAAACTGAATGTCCTCAGTTCTCCTTCCCGCCAAGCTCTGAGCATTCATGAGTGGAGTAATGTCCAAGCCGTAGACCGATAGTGTTTGCTCCGAGTCTGTGCAAGATTTACAGATGCGCTTCATGACCATTCCATTGAGGTAGGTGCGAGTAGGCTGTGACGCATTCACAATAGAGGAGCTCCCAAAAGAATATTTTCAAAGCCTCCAGATTATTGTATTGAATATAGATTCAAGATTCAAGATTCAAGATTTTATTGTCCATAATATAATACAGAAATTTGTTTTCCATGTAAACATGTACCGGGTAATATATAAAACATAAGACAAGAACATGGTGTCGTGTGCTGAAAGCCAGAGGGGCGTCAAGGCTCTATGGAGAAAAAGTCTATGAGCAGGTACTATCCTCCAGCCTTCAGCACTAAACATTTAGGTCTAACCCCCTGTCCACACACAACACTTTTCGTGATTAGGCGTGATTAGCTACACCGTTTCGCGATAGCATACCAATAGTTTTACGATGTAATATGTAGGTGTGGACGCTCACTAACGATACCTCGTAAAACGAAACTAGTCTAAGGAAACGCAGGTTTGGGCATCGTTTCGAACTGAAACTCGATAAAGAATCACGCCTAATCACAGACATTTTGTGTGTGGATGGAACTAGTCTAACTAGTGTAACTAACTGGGCGGGGCTTAACGTGACCTCGCGCGAAAGAAGACCTGACCTGTCATCTCCGCTTCTATTTCATGCCCGCAGGACATTTCGCTGTAGAGTTTCAGGATTACTTTCTTCTGTGTGTGGACATCCTGGAATTTAAATGATGATTAGTTACGACGTTTCTTGTGTGTGGACACTCTGAAATTTATACGATGATTCTTTATACGATGATTCTTTATACGATGATTCTTTATACAGTTTCGCGATAAATTGTTTTGTGTGTGGACACGCTGTCAAAATATACAACAGCCTTGAGAGTGATGAAAATAGTTGATGAAAGAAGCTATCAAAAAATCCTTGATTAAATATGAACTTGAAGATAAAGTTGAGTACTGATCATGCAATCATATTGTGAAAGAAACTGTCTGGACACAATTGATAAAAGTTGATTATGTTAAAATATAAGTATCTGTATTCTGTGAGGTTTTGACATGACTAAAATGAAAAGAAAACAAATCAATCTTTTTTGAAAATTCACTTGCACTGTATAAAGACATGGGTAGAAGGGACTACACACATATGTGGAACAAAAGTTTGTTTCAAACTTTTTAGTTCCTGGTAATTCTCATCATACTCCAAATAAGAGGGCATTTGAAGATTATTCCTCTCGAGAGGACCCTTCTATTACATGATATCCTTACACCTGGTATTCCATCTCACAAATAATTGTTCATCTTCACCCAAACTCATCCTCTTAAAATCCCCATACGAAAAAAAATCACTGATTCATGCACTTTAAATTTATATCGCTTTTTTAATTTCAATGGTATTTCTCCTATTAAAATAAATAAATCCAAATATCAATACAGGGAGGTTTGACATTTACGCACCAATGCATCATCAAATGAAAATTCAATAATCATGTGACTCGTCCTTGGTATTGATCATGCCCAGTCGTTATTCACCATTGTCATGTGGATCCATGCTATTTGAGGATTCCAAATGAGCCAAATTGATGGTACACACTTAAATCTGTCTTTTCATTTTCACAGATGACATTTGTTTTGTCATTTGATTCCTTTCTCATCTGGCCTCTTCGCATCTAGAAATCAAAACGTTTCAATAACAATTTATTGAATTGATGATAGACATTTTGATTTTTCTCTTTACCTTCATATGTGGTGCGTTTTTTTTTGGTGGTAATTTTACTTTTTTTTTATCGACCCTGTTTGCATCTGTGAATTAAAGTTTTACCCAAGTTTAAACAAATTATGTTAATAATCCACAATTGGATCCCCAGGTTCTCTTCACTTTCACAAATTTTCAATAACCAGTAACCAAGTTAAAATGATGATACACACCACGAATTTGTCTCTTTGAATTCATAGATGATAATTGTTTTGTTCATTTGATTACATCGGCCTGTTCACTTCTACCAAATTAATGTCTTTAGATAGATGATGCATGAGTACATTTACATGATAAACTTCACTCATACATGACTTTAATTTTGTTATTTGAAACCCCTGACCCTGGCTAATATTGTACCAAGTTTTGATTGCATTAAATTATGTATGAACATGGGTTTTCAAACTGCTCCTAAAGAGCACAACATTGACTGTGCGCCATCATGACTGTATTCATGTGATACAGTCTATTTTCTCAGTGATTGTGCCTGTGTCACGATCTCTGGTGAAGAAAATGCCCAACAGGAATACTTTCAAACACGAACGAACGAGCCAGCTTTGGTCATTAAAGGGAGCCTGCTATTCAGTCATTATTCTTTCAAAAATTAATCAGGCTACACTTTTGATGATCTCAAATGAACCCTTTTAAATGTGCTGAAAATGCAATAACTTACAACTGACATTCAGCTACACAAGGGCATGCAGGTAAATTGAGGATTTTCACTACTAGTCTTTTAAATCCCAAGGCCAATATGCAATATTGCTTTGCTGTTGTCTCATTATCAATACAAAAATTATAAATCTGTATGACACTTCATTATTGTGTGAAATGACCTAAATACATCTTTCATCAAAATATAGCTTTATTACTGCTTTAAAACTATGAATGAAGTTACAGGGAGAGTTTTGACAATTGCCAATTACACACAGCTCGAGTACCAAAAGGCAAGGCGAATAGGAATGAATATTGGAAAGCATTTACACCAAAAATATAAGGAATGATGCAGAAGACCCTCTTCATATAAATGTAGTCTGTTTGGAACCATAATGATGTTAACTCTATGTAGAACGAAATGACTTTAACACCCTTCTGGCTCCAAATAGATGATATTAATCATGATGAAATAAAAGAAATGTATTTCAATTTTGTTTCTCTCCAAAATATCACTATTCAGTTAGATATGGATAGCGACAGAAATCTCTGAACAATATAGTACGTGTCTTGTGAATAACTCCAGTTGAACACCCTGTCCCTGTACTTTGTGATATAACAGAGGTCAGATATAGATACAGGTGAGATATTAAATTGATTGAGATCAAATTGATTTTACACATCCGATGTGTGAACAAGGGAGATTTGAATCCCATTTCGTCTCTCTCTTTTTGTGTGTGTGAACTACTGTAAACGAAAATGGAAAATGGGTATGTCCAGACAGTGTGTTTTGTAGGCTCGATATGATCCAATGAGCAGGGTAGAAATTAATTTGAAGAGCAACTGTCAATTATCAATTGAAATAGGGTGATAAGTAGAAAAATTAATCACACTTTGACTTCATAATCATACTAAATTTATAAACACATCCAGGCAGAGTTTGTTTAAAAAAAGAATTATTTCAAACCTCATTTTGACAAATATGTATTGTCAAAATGAAATAACAGGTAAAATATCTTATCCGAACTTCAAGTCCAAAAAATCCAAATCCTACATGTAAATATCTTAACAAATATGAAGAAATCTATTCCAAACAAAACAATCTTAATAACAATATAATTTAGCATATAGCAGTAGACAAATATTTTCAACTGAGTATGCCAGCATGTAAATACCTGATTAGATATTCATTACATTTATCCATCAAAAAGTCAAGAACTCAAATGGCATATACTGGTACAGAAAGAGTTTTGACCTTTAATGTATTGAATTTTGTCAAGGTAATATTCCTCTCCTCACCCGCCCAAGTTCAAAGCCAACGCAAACAGCGAGAACGAGGCATTCCACTGCCAAAAATCTTAACAAAACATTAGCACCCAGGCCAGTCACAGTTGTACCTGAATCGCCCTGGAAAGATTTTTTTTTCAATCGCATTCACAGGCATACATGCCTGAACTCTGCCTGCGATAATGCTGCAGGCCAATTCAATAACCCATTGAAGAAGAGCGTATAGTGACAGGCTTGCTTGAATCAACATCCAGACGGTTTATAGACACAATGAAGTGAATAAAATGCCTCATCAGGCCAAGGAAACTGCATTGATTGTAATTGTGTGACAATATAGTCCCAGGGTTTCAGTATATTCAAGCGTTTCTCCTCAAGACTAGTTGCCTGACCTGGAAGTACTTGATACAAAAACATTCAAAATTATGCCTAATTTCTTCAAATAACTCAGGATAAAAGAGACCTATGGCATCAGATTTTGTTTTGTTTAACGTGACAGATTGACATCAGTTAAAATCTAGGGGGAGGGGATTACCCTATAATATAAAAATCCTGCATGACTACACTCTAATTTCATTTCATCAAACAATCTTTAAATTTCTTCGTATTTGGAAATGCATTTATAAAGTTTTAGAGTTTTAAGAGGGGGTAAGAATGGAAAAGGGTAAAGAATATATAAATTATATTAAGAAGTCAAACAGAAATATAAAGATATATTTCACCTAGCTTAATCATTATCAAATGATATAGCTTTGTTATTTTGTGCAAAGACCCTTAATAAAGTGAAAACTTGATTCAAAGTTGACACAGTTTTTAAGAAAAATGCATACCACAGAATAAAGCAGAGAAGAATTTGTTTTTTATTTCATTCCGGTTTGCACATAAATGTATGACTCATTTTTATTGTCTTTAATTCAATTTCAAAATCAGACTGCTTCCTTTATTTGAAGCACTTCAAGACAAACTTGTTATATACTTGAGAGGAAACATATTCAGGTGCTTTTATTAAACTTACCTTGTTTATGATATTGCTGTAGAAGAACTTTCCAAATAATGTTATTTTTTTTAAAAAATCCCAGGGTTGGAATAGCTGTTATTTGACCCAGTCAATAATAATCCAATGCATGGTGAAAAAAAACAAATTGTCCCCAAAGTTTCACTTCAAAAAGAAATGACAGCACTGTCAATATTCCAAATATTGTTGCGCTTGCAAAGAGATATTTAAATCCACATGAAGCTTTCTCTGATGGCTCCGAATGCAATAATTTGTAAGTAATCACTGATAGTTCTCATGATACATTAGTCACGAACTCCTTCACCGGTCAATGCCTCGACCAAAACTTCCATGAGCTGTGAGGCGACACGACCCACGCTCGCTCCTTTTATACTCGGCCAAAGAATCCTGGATAGTCATGAATTGCATTCAGGCCCGAAGAGCATGAGCACATTGAGAATTGTAGAAAAACAAAATGTGATATCTTCTTTCCTCGAGCTGTGTGCTTTACTCTCGAGCATGTATGCCGACTGCCTGTGCTAGCTCTTACTACCTCGGCAGCGCAATGTCGTCTGCTTGGTGGAGCTGGCAAACACGGTGCCAGAAACCCTCGTACCCTATTGATGTTCCACTCACTGTAGTTGACACACACCGAGCGAGCGCTCAGTGATGAACTCTGAGAGAGAGAGAGAGAGAGAGAGAGAGAGAGAGAGAGAGAGGGAGAGGGAGAGAGACCCTGGCAGGCGGCTTCTCTGATTGGGCGAGAGAGAAGAAAAGGGACACATGCATAATCTAATGGCTCGGATGCCAACAAAGTAAAGGAAGTTTACTTTGCAGTTAGGACATGTATTTTTAAGTGAGTGTTTACTCTAGGCTGAATACATAGGTCTGTTGCCTTATGTTTCTTTACTTTTCTTCTGTTCTCTCTCTCTCTCTCTTTCTATTTCTCTTTGTATCTCTCTCACATACATAGACTACAAATTTTCTAATCTTCAAAGTTTTTAAATTTCTCATTTTCTTTCCCACCTATCAAATATTCTTTTATTTCTTCTTTTATTTTGAGTTTAAATGCTTTCCCTTCTCTCATGCGTTGTTGCAATTGTCAACCATTTTATGTTCCATCATTTTATTTATATTTTCCCATCTCTCCCATTTAAGATGTACAGTTCATATTCTATTTTTGTTTCATATAGAACTAAGAAAACCGATCAGGGGAAATGTGAACTTTTCACCGCTTTGATACAGCAACAATTGGGTAGACTTATCTGTCTTTCTCTCCCTCTCTCTCTCTCTCTCTCTTTCTTTTCTTCTCTCACTTCGCCCCCCCCCCCCCCCCCCCCCCCACCAACACATACACACAAACTTTTCTTCTCAATGAGGAGAATCTAGACCAGTGTTAGAACCATTTATTTAGCCTTGCTCTCAAATCTAAAGCAGTGTATTGTTCAGTCATTCCCTGAATACACAATGTAAACCACATTATCCAGAGTTTTTACCACTTCAAATACAAATAATGATAAACAGAGCCCTGAATTTTAATGACACACCAATCAAACATTTGATGTAGTTTTTTTTTTTCTCAATGATTTAATTTCCCCCCTCTTTGTAGAATGAGATCATCTGGAGTCAACATTCTATACAAATTCAGCAATTTTTTTTTTCTTTACTCATCATGTTTCTACATGACCAACATGTAACATTCATGAGTAGACTTGGGATAAAGTTACAGTTGCCATGGTAACTTGTTGGCATATGCTGAAAGGGCATGTCATTAATCTCATACTGGGGGCCAACAGAGGTTTTTAAATTCTGGTTTAAAAGGAGGTTTTCCCCAAGTACTTAAGCTTACTCATACAATTTTTTTTAACGCTATATGAGACACTGTGTCCTATACTGCAATTCATCTGCTGAAAGACATAAGGGCAATAGCATATATCTCTGAGCACTGTGTGCAAAATGAATGTTTTTTATAAGTGAACTTTCTTTAAATTTGAATTGATATAGTTTGATTTCCTCCTAGCTTTTCTTGTGAAAACAGACCATTATTATTGATAAAAATTGGGGAAAACTTAAAATTACATTTTAGGTGAATTTAAATTGTCATAAATCAATAAATTGGCTCTATCTACCATTCCAGATATTTAAGTGTTGAAAGATATTTAAAAGCCTGTCTTATGTCTTATTTTCATGGAAAAACGGTTGGTAAAATTCAAAAATGGCTGGGAGAATTTACTTTTTGAGGGTGTTGCACAATGACATCTCCAAATAAAACCATAAATATTTTTGTGGTTTAAGAATTTTTCAGGATTTTTTGCATGTAAGAGGGCAAGTACAGTAGAAAGAATATCATAAGTTACATTTCTTACAAAAATTACACAGTTTTTTAATCAACCTTCAACAATGATACAGATTCACTTTAAAGGATACCCTTTATTTTCCCTTGAAAGGATAAATGTTGGAGAAATGCGAGGAGGGGATTATATTCCCGTCTGGACTGGAAAAAACTAAGTTCAGATGGATGAGGATGTCTTGACATTGCAATGCAGTAATGTGCTAGAGTTTAGAAAGAAGAAGACTGGAAGCATGAACTCAAATCACATGACCTTCCTTTCTATCTGTCACGATTGTCATAATGTGTATGCAAATAATGGGAAAATTCCACTTGAAAAGATTTTGCAAAATGTCTTAACGTTGATATAAGTTACAAGTCGTCATCATGTCTTTAGGACCAAACATAAATTCATTTGCAGAAAATTTCAAAGGTATGTTTTGTTTTGTTTATTTCTTGGAAGCATGAAATATGACAAACTTCTCTGCTTAGACTAATACATGCCAAGCAAAAGTATGGTACATCATCTGTTAAGAGCTAATGGGGCATTTAATATTTTTTTTAAATCAAACCTAAACCCTCTTGATGATGATGATTAGACCCCTCTCTCTCACAAATCTACTGCCTTTTATTTCCATTTCATTTACTGAGTACAACCAATGCTCCCCTCCCCATTTAAATCCTGTGCTTATAAATGGCTGAACCCATGCTACATTGTCAGATACTGAAATTAAAGCCATACTGTGGAATTTAAGTTTGAAAGAAAATAAGACAACCCTTGAATATCAATTATATTTCAATAAATGTGATCCATTTGCATGAATCCAAAACAGACATGAGACATAATTAATAATTTAACTGTATTAAACATTGTCTTGACTTTAAAATGCTATTGAAGTAATTAACATAATGTAAGTGTTGAGTATGGATATGAGATGTAAGCAATCCAAAACGGATTCAAAACTGAAAACCAATCTTAGGCTTTCCAACAATACTGCTGGCTATAAATAGAAGTAATACTCTCACCATAATACATTCAATTACTCTTGTGGTTGATTTATTTACATTTCATTACAGCCTATATCCATCGTGATAAGACCTCCTTCTTCTTACAAAGGTGTTCCCACTGCCAGTCTTCGCACATTTTGATTACATTCAATGAAAGCCACTGAGAAGGCACTGGTGCTAATGGGGGAAATGGGGTGGGGGGTATCCATCTTACTAGGGGATAAACTGGCCACTACAGTACGGGATGATGTGGAAGGGCGTTCTATGGGCTCCCCCTTGTTCTTATCAACTCTTTTCCTGTCTTTCTTCAAGTATTTGATAGGGATCATAAGTGCCACTCTCCCCCTTCAGCTGTTCAGCAGAAATATCTCTATAGTATATCCCCCTTCAGCCGTTCAACAGAAATATCTCTACTTTGATGCGCATCATTCACAATAATTGTAATTTGTATGGCACTTGATACTATACTGTGTGAAAAAATGCTTTACAGGATCATTGGCCAGATGATTAGATGCACACATTTTGACAAAGTGTGCACCATCTCCCTTCTCTGCTAAGCATTCTCCTCTCATGCTCACTCTGCAAGCATTTGGCAAATAACTTTTCTTATCCTACAGTTCCCATATTTCTCCTGGGTATGGAGCGGCAAATCCAGATAAATGCCTAGCCAAATGATATAGAACCTGCCTTCAACAAATGGATTCGATCTACAATCCATCGACACATTTATCAAAACCAAGACATTGCTGCTACATAATTTACAATGACATTAAAGCCATCTTCTCAGAGCCATAAAGGCGTTAACTCTGCTACGTTCACACAAGTCAGCACCCTTTTGGCTCTCAACAGACAGTTCTACACACGAAAATCCACATTTGGATGGCTGGAACGTGTGAACGGACCCCCAATGGAGTAGAGACAGGGATAGCAATTAGTAGCTTAGGTTGCATTAAGACTAATTAGGGGTTGATTAGTGGGGTGAGAAATCAGATTAGACTGGTATTATAGCGGTTAACTGTTACATGCACTACTCTTGGTGCTCTTGTTTGGATATTAGGATGTATTCCTTTTATGCCTCAGTCACACCTTTGCATATTTGGCTTGCGTATTGCTGCATATTTATGGCAAGCTGTTTTAATCTTTATTCCTTTTTCTTGATATCAAGAAATGATTTTTTTTTGTAGTAAAGCAATGGTTATTCTTGATATTAAGAAATAGGAATAAATGTTAAAACAGCTTGCCATAAATAGGCACTAATACACAAGCCAAATACGCTAAGGTGTGACTGAGGCATTATACTCGACATCATTACTGCTGACATTTGCGGGAAAAGCAAGTTTTTGAATGGAGAAAAAATGCAGTAATAACAATAATAATAACAATAATAATAATAATAATAATAAAAATAATAATAATAATAATAATAATAATACAGGTGTATATCTTGTTTACCCAAAGGAGCCTCAACAGTGTTACATACACTACTCTTGTTCTNCCTCATCAATATTAATACTATTCTCCCCGAGGGCCTTGCAATCATATTATTACCAAAGCTTTAGTATGAAAGAATGAAACAAAACAAATTAATGGTAATGCCTACTGGATCTACATTTCTAAAGAAAATTTCTCCTAAATTGTGTATAATGCTGTAAATGTGTTCTTCAGCAGAGTTCTAAAAAAATTATATTAAAAATATTACAAACTTGCCATTGCAAAGTTACGAGGTACACTAAAGCTGATGTCAGGCTACTGAAGTTCTTTCTTGAGATACATGTATATCTTTCTGAAATTGTATTTACACAATACAGAGAAACTAACAACTATAAATGTATCTAAATTGTTGTATCATGTGGAACATAGATTGTTTGAGCTACCTATGTACACAAACTTATTGAAACTTGTTGACACAATATTTCGTCCCTATTTTCACGAAGTGACTGTAGTGAATGAAAATCGCATACAATTTGCGTGTGGATTTTCCTCACTACCGTCACTTTGTGAAAACAGGAACGATTTGATGGAATTTGGAAATGGTATATCAAAAAAAGAGTCCATAAAGCTTTGCGCGAAAGGGGGGCAAACTGAATTCAAACAATGATTATGAGTCGAGAATGGTACAACGAATCGTCTTCTTTCTCAAATAATTTAATGAACCGTCAAACTTCCGCGCGGGAGGGGGCAAACTGATTTTTAAATGAGTATTAAGAGTTGAAAACGGTACAACGAATCGCCTTCTTTCTCTAGTAATCTAACCAAACGTCAAAGCTTTAGCTTCGCGAGGGAGGGGGCAAACTCCCCCCTCCATGCACCCACCCCCCTAGGGAGCGTGCTACGTGCGCTCCGTATTAGTGATTCGCATGCTTTGTGTGCTCACTACCGCCCCCTAAAATATAATCCTGGCTAGGCACTTGTCAAAATATGAATAATCCTTACCTGTAATGTAAAGATTTTTTTTTAATGATTATGAAATTTGAAATATCATGATATACACAAGTAAAAAAAAGTTAATTTCTTGTAATCTTTAATACGAATTTATGATCAAAAATTCATTTCAAAGTCCAGGGAAACAGGATGCAAAGTTTATTATCCAATATAAAAACAAAAATACTTTAAAAAGTCATGATGGGTTGAAAGAAATAGGTATTGAGGGAGTGGAAAGACACAGATCCATTATTCATTTGAGTACTGCATGTTGTCAAGCATATTAGTAGTTGCATAAATGCATCAAAACACTGGTATTTGGATTATTGTACTACCTTATATCATATTCACCTACCGGTATAGTTTTTTTTTTCTTCTTCAAAAGTCTGTTTTCCATTTCAAATGCTTTATCTCACACAATTCTAAAAAAGAAAGAAGGTTTCAGATATCATTTTGTAGAAGATTAACAATCTTGTTCCTGTGTCTCCTTTTTTTAATGCAATCTGTTCATGAAAATAATAAATAAGAATTAACTTTTGACACTTTCATAATAAAAAAAAATTAAAAATCCCACTCCTACTACTTCTACCTCTAAAGGGACTTGGTATCATGGTTCAGATGAGAGAAATTTTGTTATTAAAGGTAGTGACTTTAATGCTAGATGTTGAATTAAAGATAATCTGAAAGTTTGAGTGAAAACAGACCATTATTGATAATAAAAATTGGGAAAACTGATTTTATTGATTCTTTAATTCTCCCAACTATATCATTACAATTCAATTATATTTTAAGTGAATGTAAATCATCACAAAGCTATGCATTGGTTCTATATACTATCCTAGACATTTAAGTGTTGAAAGATTTTTTAAAGCCTGTCTTTTTTTCTTTTTTTTTCATGGAAAACGGTTGGGAAAATTTTTAAAATGGGATGGAGAATTTACTGTTAGAGGGTGTTGAACAGTGACACCTTCAAAGGAAACTATAATTATCCTTGCAACTTGAGAATTTCTTTTTTTCCATGCTAAAGGGTTACAGTAGAAGGAATATAATAAGTAACATTTCATACAAAAAATTACGCAATTTTTTCATCAACCCTCAACAATGTTTTCGAGTCATTTTAATACTTCAATACTGCTACATCTACTATTACTACTGTTATTTCTTCTACTATTATTACTTATTACATGTAATATTGAACTTAAAAGAAAAATCCTGCCAGACAAGGTGGGTGTGGAAACGGTAATTATGGTAATAACAACCATTTGTTATTTTAAATGAATGGAGGACCCGTTGTGGCAAGAACACCTGTTACCGTTTCTTTGCGTATTTGGCGGCAAAATCTGTGAAATATCAATACTGCCTGCAAGCAAGAGTGAGCAAGGATTGGATCAACAGGTTGGTTAGGTATTAAATACAACTAAGAAGTTTAATCTAGGTTTTTCAGTACAAAAAATAAATCAATGAAAATGTGAGAAGAATGAAATAAGCCGTCAATGTAGTTCCACCTGTGGATTTGGTAAAAATACAAGATCTTAACAATTGTCCAGTCTACCGATGTCGTCTAATTTATGAATGACTCAACCTAAAACCATATGTTACCAACTTTTTAATTTAAACCTGTAAGTAAAACATTATATCTATGGATGCAATCCACTTGGTATACAATATTTGTTGCTATGTCAGGCAAGTTTCCTGCAAGATTTTGAATCATCAAGAAGACCTTTATTTCGATATGCATACAATTTGTAAGCAGGTACATTTTTCTTTGATTAAAAGTTTACTTATTGAAGATACCACCCATTAAAGATGAAGATGAGTTCTAGTCATGCGATTGCATTTTGAAAGAAACAGTGTGGAATTAATCAGAAAAAGTTGATCATCTAGGATATAAATATTGGTGTGTATTGCAAGGTTCTGGAAACATCAAAAATGTTAAGAAATTTGGCCCAGTCTTGGTAAAGTCACATGCACTGTACATAGAAAGATGTACTGTATAATTTTGGGACTACATGTGGCATAAAATCTTTCCCGATTTTTATGCCGTTACATGCCATATTTAGAATATGAAGGCATTTGAAGAGCCAAGCTTTTTTTAGGAAACATGTTATATCTGATGTTCTTATTACACACTTGCATAATAACAATGGTAATGCTCACAAATTATTTTTCACCTCTTTCCAGAACACAATCCTATTTTTAAAGTAAAATATAAATTGATAAAGTGAGTGTAATACAGCACTGTTTTTGCCCTTCTTCTTCTTCTTCTTACTGTTACTTTTTGCTCCAAGCTACACACGTAGCTTATGAAATCCAAACTGGTACTTTGAAAAGCAGCAATATCTAGTTTCCTAAACCCAGGCCCTTCTATACAAAGTAATCTTTAACATTTTCATTCTCATTTACAACAAGAACCATAATGAAAAAGAGAAAAAGAAATAACTTCGCATAAAAAGTAAGACTAAATGGAAATGGAAAATGTAATCATGTAACTATTGCTTTAAAGTTATGAGATCTGATGGATTATATTCAGTCCGGTTATAAATATTTATAGTCAATTAATCACATTAACGGATATGAAAAATATGGGGGTGGAAAGGAAGGGTTTATTCATCTATCATTAGTAGAGGTCACTTATTTCTTCTTGTGGAAAAACAACAGAGAGCAAGAGACAGACAGATAGGTAGAGAGAGAGAGAGAGACACACACACACACATGCACAGACAGAGACAGAGGCAGAGAGAGGGATATTCAGAAAAATTTATTAAAGGGTGGACATTTCTTTCTTTATCTCAAAAGGGTAACTTGAAAAATCCATTGGTGTAAGGGTCATCTTCTAACAAAAAAATTATAACTGAGATGTTATAATTTATTGGTCTTGTAAAATCCTCTCATTCTGGCAGGGGTCTTGTAACTGGAAGGATCTGGGTTTGAGACCAAGAGGATATGTTCTAGCCCTTGGCAAGGTATAAGTCCTCATGACCAAATCCCTCAGATAGGACATGAAACATGCTTTCTTAGCAGTCAGGTAAAATGAACCATCCAGCTAAAAGGTTTATGAAATGAAAGACTTTCTATTCATCGAGGCTGGAACCTACAGCCTTTTCACACACAGCTAAAATTCATCGTATCTAAAGATGATTAGAATCATCTTAAAGTTTTAAACATGTTTACAGACAAAATTTCCCAGTGTGAACATCGTTTAGAAGATGTTGGGATAGATACAAAGTCACGATCCATACGCCCCTAAAAGCAGGCAGCAGATACGAAGTTCGTATCTAGTGAGCTTGACATTTTGTGTGTGAAAGGTTATTCGTGTTTAAACGTGTTTCAGACGTGTTTAAACTGGATGGAGCATGCGCTTTGATTGATGTGACATGACCTTCAATGCGCAATGGCACTACTGCGCATTTTACGAGCAGTAGTTAATCA
>BEXV01000170.1:79035-97185 GCA_003118195.1 Hemicentrotus pulcherrimus | reverse complement strand
GTTGTAAGAGTGATTGAAAGGGTATGTTTTTACCGTTTTCATTCAAAAAACAAAAAACAAAATGGCGGCCAAAAACAAACAAACATGGCGCCCGTATACTCGAGCATTCGCTTGTGAGTTTAGGAGTGTACTCGGGTAGCTCATTACCCGGTTGTGCACAGCCTTAATAGGGATGCGTGCAAACTCAATGGGAAGAATTTTAGCACACAACATCGGGTGCGCGATCAGACACCCTACTATTGTGATATTCAATAGACTAATTACATATTTTGTCTTCTGAATATGTCTGATCTTTCTCGTTTGTATTGCTAAGCTACCTAATGGCCCGTATTATTTTACCTTCTCCTTTGTCAACATGGGTCCCATCGTTTTGATTGATAATTTGTTTTACATGTACATGGAGGTGACTAATCTCTCATTAGCTGCATGTATTAAACCATATAGGCCTACATGTATATGTACTTGGTCAATTCTACACTGGAAAAATCTGCATTCCTGCAAAAAAAAAATACTCAATTAATATGTTGGAAATGAAGAGGACTCCTTTCTTTTGTTTAAAGCCAAATAGCTGATTTGAAAATCAAATATGTTATATTGTCACTTTTCAGAGAAATGTTTTTTTTTATGGCATTATTTTACCGTTGAGCCTTTCTTGTACAAGAAATTGTATGATATTACCATTTTGCCAGTTATTTTTTTTTTTTATACCATATGACCCTACAAAAGGCCACATGCTTTTGTAGGCAAGGAACTTTTGAGAATTTTGTAAGTGGTCCAGATGTGCATACGTTAATCAATATGTATTTTGTCTTCTGGATATACATGTCTGATCTTTCCCGTTTATTTTGCTAAGCTACCTAATGACCTGTATTATTTTTCCTTCTCCTTTGTCAACATGGGTCTGTTAGTCAAAATACACGTAAGTTTGACGACTAACAACCGTTGCGAGAGTGTTAAATATTTTGGATTTGTGAAAGTTTCTTGTCATGCAAAAAGCTATTTCATATCTTTGTAAGCATATTACATGTAGGATCCATGTCATGCAAGTGTAAAGCAAAAAGGGCCGTTCGATTCTGTAAAAATCGTTTGTAGAATGGCCATTTTTAAGATAAAAGGCTTTTATATGGTTTCACTTGCGTGATTGGAATCTTTACAAAAGTCTGCCACCATCTTTCTTTTCACTTGTGCAGGAATCGCTAAAGCATCCCAAACCCACGGAGATAATGAGGAAGAACACATTCTGAACAAGGGCATCCATAACGATATTGCAACATCTTTGTTTTAAGATTGTGTAAGACTGTAAGATACTGGGCTGCTATCACCGACTGAACAATATATAACCAAGACCACCACGCCATTCTTATGAAAGTGCACGGAGGGAAGAAAAATATGAACAAAGAAGGAAACTGAAGACTGGAATTAACACCTCTGTTGCAGTTGGTGACATTATGAAAAACGTGTAGACATGCAGGTATCATCAGAGTCATCGGTTTCATGTAAGTGAATATATTCTTTCTACAAGTTTATTGTCATTTTCGAATATTTATATTTTGTCTCTCAGTTATTAAAGCAGGTTCAAATTTTCACCCATATTTTTAAGATATATTAAACTTTACAATAAAAGTTACTTAGTATGAAGGTTTTGGTGTTCTTTAACCTTTATGATGGGAAATGTGCCGTGAAGAAAAATAATCAAGTATCTACATGTGGCAGGAACCAAAAAGAGCCAGATCTCCAAGCAAAGCAAGAGAAGAAGAATAAGAAGAGGTGGAGGAGAAGGAGACGTAATCACGGTATATTATTTTTTGTTTAAAATGCTACATGTACGTATTTATTTGCTCTTATACACGTGTATCTCATAGCTCGAAGAAATTTCTGGGACTATAAAGAGATAAGTATGTCCCTGATAGTCAAATACATGTGTACAGTGTTACGCTGGAAGTAACCATCTATGTGTATGTGCCAAATAATTGAAATATTAATAATAGCCACATTAATATTGCGCGCGTACATACATGTACATACTAGGGGATGCTCAAGTGGTTAGAGTTGTTCAATTTTGTTGTTGAACGGTTAATGATAATTCAATACTTTTCAGAAAACCACATCAATTTTTATTCATACAGGAAGGTGATCATTACCGGTATTCATTCACAACATAAAGATTTAGATATGAATATGCTGTGTACAATTTATGGACAATTATGATTTAATGACCATAACAAAATCATGATCAGAATTTGCTGGTACATGAAATAGTGCTTGATGGCTGTCCTGGGTAGCAACGGGAAAAAAAAACATTTTAACCAATTGGCTAGAAGGGTTCCGGGAGGTTCTGTACATGTAATTACTATTGATACATTGGCTTTGAGAGAATTCAAAATTCAAATGGATAACTCATGGAAAATTATGAAATGAACTGAACAAAATGTTTTTTTTGTTTTAAGGTCAAAAATTAATATCATGATTTACGCAATGCATATCGAGCAGCTAAAAAGGTACCGGTACCAGATTGCACAGAGAAGGTCGATTGGATTATTGTTTGTCCACATGTTGTCAATTTCATAATTTGATTGTGTAAATTTTTCCAGGTGATGATTATGTATTGCCTGTTTGCCAAGACACATAAATACAGGTACTTGCATTAGATAATTAGGGGTATAGAACAGGCAAGATCAAAAGAATGAGAAAAGAACTGCATTAATTACCTTTGAACTACATTTTATATATTAAAAGTACTGTATGTACAGTGTACAGTACCTGTACATGTACAGCAATTACTGTGTGATATAGAGAGAGAGAGAGAAATATTTATTGATTTTTGTTATTTAAAACTGATAATTATTGAAGACGCATTGTACATCAGGAAATGCGTCACTGGAAATGACTGAATATTTCTCAATATTTGATTTCCTGTGTAGTTACCTATAATTACCACAACTATAGACAACTAAATGTTAGCTTGATGACATGTTTGAATAGACCGGTTTACAGTGTTTTTACTGTTTCTTTCCCTGGGGATGAGTTATTCCATTAACCTGTTTTTAATGAATGAACTACCATACTTGAAATTCAATCTGCGTATATTACTTGTTGCTATGTTGGGCAAGCCTCTGACATGCGTTTAGGTTGTCAAGAATAACTTAATTTTAAAAGTATGCATAAAATTGTAATTGTAGTTAGTCACTCCATTGTTTGGGAGTAGTTTCTTTAGTTTTAAATGATAAATGTACTTCATGTAAAATTATATTCTTTCAATGGAGGACGAGCCTTAAAAAATGCTGATGAACTCGCTCTGCATGTACAGTGTATATGTAAGTTTCACTAAAAAAGAGGAAATTGAAAGGAGAATGAAACCCTTCATTGTAACCTACGTCATCATGTAGAGGACATTTGAACTCACATTTCATACAACAATCAGGTTTGTAGGATATGTACATGTACATACATGTATTCACTAATTAATCAGGCCCTGGATTCTGGCCTCAAGGGACTTCATGCGTTGCATACTCTTCCCACGTACCCATTTTACGTGATTAAAATTTTGTTTGTGGATCCCCGTGCTGTAAGTTAAATACCTAATTGGCATTCTATGAACATACATGTACAACTTACATGTTGCAGGCCTATCATTTTGCCATGCGCTTTCATACTTAAACAATTCTCAATCCTAAATTGTGCTATTCTCCATGGATGCCAAAGAATATTAAGTTCAGAGGAGAAGAAAAACAAAGAAATTTAAATAAAAAAACAAAACAAAACTAAACAAAAATCAAAATTGTAGAGCTGCTTGGTATTTGTGTACATGTAGAGCTATAAGATAAATGTTGCTTGTGTGAATAGTGGCAGGTTTGGTGAGATTTTGGGGATTCTTGAAATTCGAACAGTCTGAACACCAATAGGCTGTTCAGACTGTAAGAATTTATATGAAACTTCTAAAAAAAAACACTGTATAAAGAGTCATTGTAGTAGAGTGAATGGAGCGTACAGACTGGAAAATAAAATTGTATTCATAAAGTAACAAATTTTGAAAACATTCATAGCTGGCTTATCAATTTTCTCATTATAGACCACACCCAGATAATTGATTTTCGTAGATTAGATCTGACCTTCAGACTAAAGAGGGGCCTTGATTCTTTGTTGAGTTGTCGTTCTAAAGAATGCTTAAAGATGCATTTCGCGATAACAAAATTAATTGTTTTATAATGTTCAAAAGAAGATAATTAAATTGTACATATAATGTATACAATTTATACAATGTATAACCATCACACAATGTAAATGATTAAGTCTGGTGGTCTATAAGTAGCACATGTACGGATGTACCTTAGCTTTACTTCTATTGTAGTTTCCTCACTAGGCAAGTTTCGGTAACATGTTTTAGCACTCATTTGTGTTTTGTGTACATATAAAAATTATTCCATACAATTTCAATATTTGCTCAGATACTATTATCATTCCATTTTGTCCAAGGGTCACGTCTTGTATAAGAATTTCACAATGTAAAAAGGGTTGAAGTCCAAGACCATAATTTACAGTTGTAACCAGGGCCTAAGATGTGCTACGAATAGGCCTTCATCTAACCTTTACATGTGCTATGTACTACCGGTATATTAAACATTGTGTAGATTTGAAGATGTTTGGTACGTAAGTGACAAGCAACACATGCAATTTTCTCTCATTAACATATACATGTACATGTACATTTATATACCTTTTGTATGATTTTGATTTGAAATTATAATTATGATTTGTAATTTACATTAATGTACTACACATGTACAGTATCATTCATGCATATTTTCCTTGCACTATGGATTATGATATCCATGCATTTTCCCTTCATATTCCAGTGCCTTGAGCATTTTGCAGAAATTATATTGTCTGTACATACATGTACATTGTAAATGTAC
This sequence comes from Hemicentrotus pulcherrimus, assembly GCA_003118195.1. NCBI lineage: Eukaryota > Metazoa > Echinodermata > Echinoidea > Camarodonta > Strongylocentrotidae > Hemicentrotus > Hemicentrotus pulcherrimus. Next base: position 92,272 of record BEXV01000170.1, on the reverse strand, counting down.
GTGCATTGTCCTTTTTAAATACCCAGTATCAAAGAATAGCAGTGAATAAAGAGTTCACGTAGACCACTAGAAATACACGTACATGTACATGTACATGTACATTGTAAGTGCAAGTGTGCAAGATGAAAAGTATCAGTATGCCTCTATTTATTGTTCACACTTTTTCTCTCACTACCATCACTCTCATTGTTAATCATCTTATCTCATTGTGGTCACTTTTTGTCTGTCATATGTAAACTGTTCATATTGTCAACTTCTTTTCAAAAATTCATGGCTGGATTTTAACCAAACATGGTAGGAATATTCCTTAGGCAAGGGAGGTCTAAAGTTGTTCAAATCGCGTTAGTTCCTCAGTGAAACTAATTGCACATTTCTTCTTCTTTTTAAAAACCCATGTCTGGATTCTATTAAAGCACAATTTGTAGGAATCAAAATATTGCAATAATTAGACACTTTTAACAATTTAAAAAAAAAATAATTCCATAGAGTTTAACTTAACTTAATAGGAAGCATTCCTCAGGCTAGGGGATATCAAATTGTTTTAGAGGACTACAGGTACTGCTTGGGAGAACAACTCCCCCCCCCCCCCACAAAAAATGTCTTCTGGTTCACATTTTTGACCTCTTCTCAAAAATGCAAAGCTGAATTTCGATCAAACCTGGTAGGATTATTCCTTAGACAAGGGAGAGCTAAAGTTGTTCAAATGGGTACGTTCCCCCAACAAAACTCCAGGTGCAGCACCCCCAATGTTCCTCAGTGGCAGTAATCGCACATTTTCTTTTTCTTCCTAAAAACCCATGGCTGAATTTTCATATTCTGATAGATCATGAAGTGTAACTATAATTTCATCCCAAAATGTTAGTTTGGATTTCTGGCTAAATATTGTAGGAAACATTTTTGATGTGAATTGAATGGGATACCTGCTCCCCTAAATTGCCCTACTGTTCCAATAAATCTTATGTTCCTGCTGCAACAGGGATGGAGCTACATACATGAAGGTCCCTTTTTGGTAGACCCTGCATGTAATATTCTCAGCTCAGGTGTGCATAATGTCCGCGAACCTCTTGTTTTGGTGTGCGTCCTCCTATCTTTACTATGTGCCTCCAGGTTTCCTAACATAGCGATACAAAGTAATGTTGTCTTTGTTTTCAGAGTCTCACAAGTGAAGGACTTCAGTACTGGTACAAATATGATTAACATTATATACACACAAAAGGTATTAGCATTGTGTCTTTCTTCGATCAATTTCTCTCTTTATCAACGCACGCAGGCGAGTGTTAAAAGAAAATTAATGTAGTATGTGTGCATGAAGACTCTGTATTAGTGTAGGTGTTCTCCTATTAAACCACTGCCTCCCATGAGCAATGACACGTGCTTCTGCGTGAATTTATCTGTAGTTTGTGGGTATTTAGAGTTTGATTCTTAGCAGTACATGTAGATTGCGCTTGTAGCTGTATGGGCTGCAGATAAACTCATCGATAGCACCTGCTGGCAGATACTGTACGTTCAATCTTGGATATTTGAAGCGTATAGTTGGATTAATTCCCTAAACTGCATTTTGTGGTCTGTTTCATGAACGCTTGGGATTGATTTACTTGATATTATTATTGAATACCGGTAGTGCTTTATTTTGAAATCGTTAAGTGTAACATTATCATTGAATTTTGAAGAACTACAGTAGCAGAGTTTGACTAAGGATACAATGTACACATACTGTAAATGATACATGTTGTGATCTTTTTGTGATCATGTTCATTTCAAGAAGGAATTTGCTTATATTTGGTATGTATGATGGAGAGTGCATTTGTATGTGGGGACACTTACAGAATTTGGACTGTCATTTTTCCATTGGATTTCATGAAAAACACACATTTGTACACAAATGTACATTTTTTAAAATAAAGTGGATATTTGACATTTTTATATTTTCTTTTGTCAACGTCCCTTCTGAAAGATTCATGTTACAACTATAAATGCAATCTTGTTTGATTTACTGTTTAATAAGCATTTGTGCAGATAACCTGTGGGAAGACAGTACATGTACATGTAGTTTGTACAAATGTGTACACAAATGTGTATAAAACTGTGTCCCTCAAATGTACATTTACCTGTAAACAATTGGTTTTGCTTGTACAGTGTATGTAAAGTTGTCTAATTGCAAGTCCAGTGTTATACATGTACTGTACATGTACATGTAGGTGATACCTGGTAAGATTCCTTGAACATGTAATGGCTACCAGAGTGAAAGCCAGGGTATGCATTACCAAAGCATGTTTGAAACATATCCAAGGGCTTCATATCATAAATGTGATATATACAAAGCCATTCATATTATTATTATTATCATTATTGTTGTGGGGGATGTTATTGTGAATCAACTTTTCCATCCAATGCTATACAAGTATCTAGTGCTCCAGAGTTTAATGTAATGAAATAAACATACAGTATGAAGCTATGAACTCAGAATTTTCTTAAGTGCTGTTATTCAGAGTGCCCCCCCCCCCCCCAAAAAAAAGGGGGGGGGGAATTGAAACTTATTGGTTAATTTCTCAAAGAGTCCCTCTCATTTTGTCAATGGTGTGTTCATCATTGATTGATTTCAAGTTGGGTGTTTAAGGCTGGTGTTAGTGTTTAATAAACACTAACACCAGCCTAAACACCGACATGGAAATCAGCTGGTGTTAAGGCTTTGACCTCTGAATATCGTCAACTTCCGGGAGCTAGTGTTATCGATTTTGCAAAATTGTCGTCTGCTGAACCGACCTTTGTGGCTGGTGTTAATATTTTACGTATAAATTTCCTATTCACTAACACTAGCCCCTAAGGATTAAGCAAATGTTGATTTCCAGTTCGGTGTTAGTGTTGTACCCGCACACAATCAACGCACGAACGAAGCCAATTTATTGTCTGACGATCAAATACAAATATGTGAAACAGGTAATTCATATATTCTTTTGTGTTAAATTAGTTATTTTATAAGACCAGAGAATTGGGTGTAAATTTATTCTGTACTTTTCATGATATCTTAAGTTTTAATGCGCTATTTTCAAATCATCGTCGTGAATCGTCGTGCAATCAAGTATGTGGTGATGTCACGGCTGGTGTTAAGCTATCGATTTTGATATTGGTATCAGGCTCTTAATTTCATCAGCAAATTCTTCGCTCGATTTAAGAGCTCTTGACTGCTCTTAACACTAACACTAACACTAACACCCAACTTAAAATCACTCATTGTACATGTAAAGCTGACTTCCTCTTCTTTCATAGTAGAAGTCAAAATCACATTCAATGAATCTTGCGTGACCGATTCCATATGATCCAAAGTGGCAGTATCAGAAACCCATCTGTCCAAAATATATGAATGGCTGCTTCTTTTGAGTCATTATCATGATTAAAGTTTTTAAAGGCAGACACATGTTGATTTGAGATTAATTTGAATACTTAGAAATACACACCATAAAGGTCTCATCTTTCATATAATGCCATAACCATAATGGAGGGATCTTGCATGACTGATTAGGCACATTTGTAATTGGTATTTTAGGTCACATTGTCGTCTGATCCCTGTCCTATTCCATTTCCTCAAACATTAAACAAAATATTAATGTGCTATTTGCAAATTGTGCTGCCTCCTTTGATACTCATGTACATGTACATGTACATGTACTGTACATGTATGATAATTCCATCATGATTATCATCTCAAATGAAAGAACTTAGAAGAGAATATCTTAATTCCAAATCGTTTTAAATCCATAAATAACCAAACAACATAGCAGCAATGCTGAAAATACCTGCGCATTACAAAGGTCATACTTTTGTGTTGAAACGCCTTCATTTATATTTAAGAAAATTCTTTAGTTTACCAGATTGTCTGTGAGCAAGCCTTTCAAGGATGACTAAAAGATTATGAATTTTAATTACAAAATACTAATCCCACCTTGAATTTCCACCACCAGATTTCAGGTTGATAAGAATTTGTTATTTGAAAGAGGGAAATTACTTTAAGAGAAACCAGAATAATTAGTGCACAATGTATGATTTTTAAATTAGAAATGAAATACATGATATAGAGAGAAAACATTAAATGTTAATAATTTATTTTAAAAGCATCAAAAAGTTATAAATACAAAAATGCAAAATGAAGGGGCAGACATTTACAAATGTATATAGTGCTTTCCTCAAAACGCCATATCATTTGTTTTTTTAATGACATATTTTCTTTTAGAAATGACTATGCTGTAGCATTCCAAGGTATTTATAGAAGAAATATACAAAATTCAAGTCAAATTAAGTGTCGGAGATGGAGAGGTACATGTAGGGCTTCCATCATTGATTAGCAAAACCATACTTGTAATTTTAAGGCTTCAGTTTCCACAGCAGATTCCTTGGGCTGAATGATATAGATAAGGCTCAGTTTTTGTTATGATGCTTTTTAAAGATGTTTTTTAATCATGCTTTTTTCCTTGTAAATATGTTTTTAAAGTTACATAACCTTGCCCTTTCCTTCAGTTTTGTACTTTTCATGGTTTTTTTGTAAATAAACTTCTTGATTTTGGTTGCCGGACTCTGGGACTTGCTTGTTTTGGGCTCTGCGCGCGTGAGACTGTATCGTATCCATGATCGTATCCCACTATCTTCCATGTTTTGAATTGCGCAGGTTCTTGAAACACATTGGTCTCTTTGCCGATCCGCTGGGATTGAGAGGTCCATCCTTCCCAGGGGCCCCACTCACAAGAATAGCTTTTTGGGGTCCCAATTTGGATCATGATTGCTATGTCATGATTGCTATGTCTGGTGTTTTTTAATAAACTGCCTGCAATCAAGATTATACAAAAGATGGATTTAAGTCAGATGAAGGGCACAGTATTTGGTATTTCCCAATATTCTCTGGAGTCATTCATTTCCAACCATTTCTTAAGTATTTCCTAAGTTCCACTTTGGAATGAATTACAGGCATTTCGCAGGAAATTGCCAACCCTGTCTAAAACACACATTCGGCCATGCCTTAATCATGCTCATATTATGTACATGTACACATTGTGTAGGATTTGATGCACGCTGACGATGGTCTAGTACTTAATTTAGCATGGGAATCTTGGTCAAGAAGCCTAGCTTTTCTGAGATTCCCTTCCCCCCCCCCTCTCAGTTTAATCAAGCAATATGAAATATTTTGTTTTATTTTCAAACTTAAATGTACTCTGTATATTTCGTTACTTGTATAATTCATTTGTTCTATTATGTGTTGTCATACTGTATGGTTTATATACCGGTATGTCATTTAATTTGTGGATATTTGAGTGGAAAAATAAATCAATTAAAATCAAATCAAATCAAATCAAATCAAAGAATTCTACCTAAACTACGTGTACTCATCCCTGCGCGCCATCATTATCTTTCAGGAATTCAATTTCTAGAGTATGTACTGTATTGAGGCATTTGTAAATTTTTTGATAATGTGGGGATCCAAACTCACGAATGAGATTGTGTCCCAGGTGCCTGGTAGTACCGAGCCCTGCGTACATGTACATTGTACATGTAGCTTACCTGTGCCTTGGCTTTATTAACGATTCATCCACATGATAAAAGCTTGAAAATATGTTTTTGTATTTATGAATATACATGGGTGCTTCTATAGAGGAGGCATCTATTGTACACCTCCGCCAGTGCATGCACAACCTTTTTTTGCATTTGGTATTTTTAGCTGCATAAACATATCTGTTTGTAGGCCGAATGATGTATAACTCTAACCCTTTTGAGGGCAGTCTACGTGTACATGTACATGTATGTATGTGTATGTATTTTGGGTTTTTACAGACGTGTGTCAATCAGATATGATTATTTACGTCTGGGGACCGACTTTTAACGTCACCATCCGAAAGACGTGACTCAGTTTCAAACCTGCGTCCTCGCCTGAATCAGTTTGTAACTTCCACTGTTAGCTGGATTACAGGCGCACGCCACAACGCCTAGTACATGTAACGTGTAGCTTATACGTGTATTTGCATAATGAGAAGTGTCGTTGAGTGTAGTCATAGGGTGTGTAATATCATTAGTCTTGAATTACATGTATTTAGAATCTGCTAGATGGGTGTTATTTCTGTTCTTCATTATACTGATTACTTACTTATCCAATTAATTACTTGAGGTGTAATTTAAGAAAAATCTAAAACACTTAAATTCGTTGTTTGGATATATTTTATTTCAAGGCTACAAATGGCTCTCCATTATTTGTAAGTCTAACTTAGAGGTAAGTTCGACTTAGGATCTTTGTGAAACACCCCCCAGGTGCCCGTATGTAAACAATCATGTCTGATTGAAGCACGTCTGTAAAACCCAAGTTACACACTCACACACACACACCTTCTTCAGTCTTAACATTAGTGGATCCTGCAGTACGATCGCAGCGTAATGAATTATAAAAAACCTAACATCATTGACTTGATTTTGTTTATTCAGCAGATCCAGCTCAGCCAGCAATGCAGCTAGTACAGTCCCCTACAGCCCCAGCCTCGGCCCCAAGGCTCAAGGAACCCGTCTGTGTCCAAGAGCCTGCCACCAACGGGGTTATAGTCGCTCGGACTATCGACAAGCCTTTACCATCCAGTTCCACCCCGTCCTCATCCACATCGCCATCGCCCTCATCCTCATCCTCGTGGAGGTCTGGCAACAGCCCTGCCTTCTCCCTCATGGCCACCGATCCGGGGGCGCCCAAGGCAGACCATGTGGTCTCCTCCACCGGGATCCTGTGCGCTGTGTGTGGGGATCAAGCCACGGGACGTTATTTTGGGGCCCAAATCTGTGAGGCATGCAAGGTTTGTGGTCTTCTTAGTTAGTTATCTCAGGGATATGTTAGTAACTCTCATATCCCTGGTTATCTTATCTTCACATGTAATCCTGAGTGTATTTGGCTCTTGTATGTGAATTATGTGTTTAATAGGTAGATCGCAACTTCACAAATTCATAACTTTGCTATTTTCAATTGGATATTGCTCAAACTTTCACTGACCCGTTCCTCTCATTTGTCTGATTCTAATGAAACCAACTTAACTTAAGGGTGGCCTTCTCCTTTAATATACTGTAGTCTCTGCTAGCCTATTAATTGTATGAATAATTGATGAAAATTGGCTTGTGGTCTTTCTTTGATGTTACCAGAAAGGCACATGACTATAGTCTGTGGTAAAATTACTTTTCATGGAGCACACCAGCAGTGCCAAACTTTATGTGTTTTTTATCATGCAGCATTGCAGCTTCACAATATATTTTCTCTCCCAAGTTAAATAAGAATTAGTATGGTTATTATTTGTTTGAGAGAAAAAAGGGAGACAGTTTTACAATTGTTGCACCTGATTTGTGCCCATGTGGCATCCTACTAGGATTTGAAGGGTAAACAACATCCTTAAGTATATTACAGTATGTTCTATGAAATTCTTTGTGCTCAGAGTCAGAAGGGCATTAACTACATGTATGTGTTTTTGTATGTACGGTACTCGTATGAGTTGACACCTTTTTGGCTACAAACAGATAACATTATATATTTTTGTATACTTGGAGGATTATATTATATTGATGTCATTTCATTTATTCATTTCCTCATCAAGATAAAAACATCTTTAAAACGTTAAAAATGATCCTCGCCAAATATACAAAATAACAATAATTTACAAAACTTTGACATGTTGACGTTGAAATAAAGAAATGAAATGAAATATACAAACGAGTAACACATCAAAGTAACCTGGAAAATTTGAAATATGATATCAATCGTACGAGGGTTGTGAGGAGAAATTATATGAGGTAAAGTTCAAAACTGCTGTGAATGTGTAAACAAATTTAAATTTGAGGCATGCACAGTGCTTTCATTTGCACAATACATTCACTTATGCCTGTCATGTTTTTCATGTATTACTGTAAGTCATGTTTTCAAAATCATTCTTTTGTCACTTGCAAAGAGTGCTCAAACCCTGTACATGTACATGTAAATACAATTATGGGTGAACGATCATCAGTCATAAAGGTCATGCTCCATTTGCCATTTAAGGCATGCTTGATTCCCCTTTTCAGTCACCTCTTAGATAAGGGCTAATTTAATGTAAGGACATGCCTTGATGAGATGAGATATGGATTCTATCTGATAATAGAGGATAGTTTTATGAGAAAAATTAATTGATTTTCAAGGACCACATGAAACTGTGAGGGAGCTTGATCTGCCTTTAGGTGTACATTTATTTATGAAGTTATATAAAGACAGGATTACATGAGACATTCATGCCTGTTTCTTTATTCTGTTCTGTATACTGGTATATATTAATATCTATAAATATATCAAAGTAAATACAAGATTAGTTGATGCATTGTGCATCTTTATTCTACACATTTGTATTGATAAGTACATGTATAACCATCTGTATTTTCAAGCTTTTACGTTTGAGAAGCCTTGGTAGAGTGAATAATCCAGTATGTTTAAAGTTTAAAGTCTATTTCCATGTCTCTGTGATTTTAATTTCATGTACAAAAAAATACCTAAAATACAGCTTTGAATAAAAGACATGTCATTTTGATATTTAATCATGACATATATGTAGCAGGGAGGGGGAACACAAATATCATCACAATTTAGAAAAGCAGAACAAAAATGGAAAGTTTCGAATGAGTACATGTACATGTATTAAAAAAATGTGGAAGCAAAAGAAATTAGTTCTAAACGTAAAATATTGATCCCTTGCACATTGATCTGGATCTTTTTTTTTATATATCGTTATTGTAATTTTCAGGTTGTCAGTTTCATTTCTTCATGATCTTTCTTGATGATTTCAGAGCTTCTTCATCAGAAGCACGAGGAAAGGAGAGCCCACCTTCCGATGCGTCAACAACCAGAACTGCCCCATCACCCCCTTCTCCAGGCTGCTCTGTCAGTACTGCCGCTACCAAAACTGCATGAAGGCAGGAATGGGCCGCAAAGGTAAGCTGCCAATTTGATGAAAGGAATAGAACAACGTCTGAAATAGGGCCAAAATTTAATTGGAAATCAAATGAAATAAAAAATGTCATGGCCTATTCAAGAGTATGTTGTGTAATAACACAGAAGGCATATTCATATTGTTTTTGCTTTGTATGAAAAATCTATCGCATGACAAGTATATCTTTGTCGACAACCCTCCCCCTAACAAAAACAAATAAATACAATTTTAATTATTGTTCTGCTTTCTTCCAGAAAAATGTGAAAGTTTGATGTTTAGTTCAGCCATCACAATTGCTTCCAGGACTAGTTCAGAGGCAGATGACCCTTGAATTTGGACATTGAACCAACCCCCCCCCCCCTCTAATTTTTACAATTATCCCTTTATTACAAGATATATAGCATATACAATTGTTTTCGACAGTTTCTTTTAATACAAGTGACCCTCACAAAACAGTTACCTTAGGACCTCACATAACGGCTAGATTAGATCCCTTATGACTGTACAGTGTGTATGACAATTGCACCTGTTCTTTCACTTTTTGGCCATGGATAATAACAATAATTTATGTATTAGAATTATTTAGGCTAATGCGATTATATTCTATAAGTTATAAAGTCTGAAATGGAACAAAATACCTTAAAAAAAAAATATTTAGAACTGCTGTTCATGCACATTCCAGTGAAGGAAAATCTCAGTGTGATTTACATGTAACTTGATTTGATTGGAGAGCTGAAAAATGAGAAACATTTGGAACAAAATGTCATCAGACAAATGATCCAAATTTCAATTTGTTTTCATTATTTTGTACCAGGCTCTGTAACAATCAGCATCTCATTGTAGCATCAATTTTGTTTCCCTCTGCCTTTTCAGTTTCTCTGTTTCAATTCTCNTTTATGAGAAAAATTAATTGATTTTCAAGGACCACATGAAACTGTGAGGGAGCTTGATCTGCATTTTAGGTGTACATTTATTTATGAAGTTATATAAAGACAGGATTACATGAGACATTCATGCCTGTTTCTTTATTCTGTTCTGTATACTGGTATATATTAATATCTATAAATATATCAAAGTAAATACAAGATTAGTTGATGCATTGTGCATCTTTATTCTACACATTTGTATTGATAAGTACATGTATAACCATCTGTATTTTCAAGCTTTTACGTTTGAGAAGCCTTGGTAGAGTGAATAATCCAGTATGTTTAAAGTTTAAAGTCTATTTCCATGTCTCTGTGATTTTAATTTCATGTACAAAAAAATACCTAAAATACAGCTTTGAATAAAAGACATGTCATTTTGATATTTAATCATGACATATATGTAGCAGGGAGGGGGAACACAAATATCATCACAATTTAGAAAAGCAGAACAAAAATGGAAAGTTTCGAATGAGTACATGTACATGTATTAAAAAAATGTGGAAGCAAAAGAAATTAGTTCTAAACGTAAAATATTGATCCCTTGCACATTGATCTGGATCTTTTTTTTTATATATCGTTATTGTAATTTTCAGGTTGTCAGTTTCATTTCTTCATGATCTTTCTTGATGATTTCAGAGCTTCTTCATCAGAAGCACGAGGAAAGGAGAGCCCACCTTCCGATGCGTCAACAACCAGAACTGCCCCATCACCCCCTTCTCCAGGCTGCTCTGTCAGTACTGCCGCTACCAAAACTGCATGAAGGCAGGAATGGGCCGCAAAGGTAAGCTGCCAATTTGATGAAAGGAATAGAACAACGTCTGAAATAGGGCCAAAATTTAATTGGAAATCAAATGAAATAAAAAATGTCATGGCCTATTCAAGAGTATGTTGTGTAATAACACAGAAGGCATATTCATATTGTTTTTGCTTTGTATGAAAAATCTATCGCATGACAAGTATATCTTTGTCGACAACCCTCCCCCTAACAAAAACAAATAAATACAATTTTAATTATTGTTCTGCTTTCTTCCAGAAAAATGTGAAAGTTTGATGTTTAGTTCAGCCATCACAATTGCTTCCAGGACTAGTTCAGAGGCAGATGACCCTTGAATTTGGACATTGAACCAACCCCCCCCCCCCTCTAATTTTTACAATTATCCCTTTATTACAAGATATATAGCATATACAATTGTTTTCGACAGTTTCTTTTAATACAAGTGACCCTCACAAAACAGTTACCTTAGGACCTCACATAACGGCTAGATTAGATCCCTTATGACTGTACAGTGTGTATGACAATTGCACCTGTTCTTTCACTTTTTGGCCATGGATAATAACAATAATTTATGTATTAGAATTATTTAGGCTAATGCGATTATATTCTATAAGTTATAAAGTCTGAAATGGAACAAAATACCTTAAAAAAAAAATATTTAGAACTGCTGTTCATGCACATTCCAGTGAAGGAAAATCTCAGTGTGATTTACATGTAACTTGATTTGATTGGAGAGCTGAAAAATGAGAAACATTTGGAACAAAATGTCATCAGACAAATGATCCAAATTTCAATTTGTTTTCATTATTTTGTACCAGGCTCTGTAACAATCAGCATCTCATTGTAGCATCAATTTTGTTTCCCTCTGCCTTTTCAGTTTCTCTGTTTCAATTCTCTAATAATAATAATAATACATAACATTTACTAGGCGCTTAATACAGGTGCTTCTTAGCGCACCATCGTCTGACTTAAAATTACCAACTAAAACTTGTCATAAACACAAAAAATATAATCTGTTCTTTATTCAATAAATCATGCAAAAATAAAAAATAAAAATAAGAATAAAAATGATTCAAATGATTCTGTCCCATATCTAATACATTATTATTTTCATGGGCTCTATTGAAACTAAGTGGGAAGAATTCTCCCCCTGTAATTTTTAATGTAATGCGGACGGAATATGAAAGGTGCAACAATATATTTACTTAAAAGTGAAAATATTGAGAAAGTTTGAGGAAAATAGTCAGACAGGTGATCTACATTTAAAGTTGAAAGTTTCATCATTATTATAGAGCTCTTGGCAAATCAGTCGTTTGATTGTAGTCTCAAGATTTTTGTTTCTTTTCCTTCTCATTTACCTTTCATTTATTTCTATGTTTCAATGCTCAGATGATTTTGTCCATTATCTTATACCCTGTTATTGCCACAGGCTGTTTTAAAGATTTTGAAGTGGGAAGAATATAATTGTGTCATTGTCAATCTATTGTGGAATGTGAAAGGATATACTAGGCAAACTAAAAAGAGTAATTACATTATTCATTTAAAAATACTCCCTAAACTTGTTGATATTTTTTTGAAAAGGTCAATTTATTAATTTTCTCACAATATAAGGACATAAAATTAAGATATTTTTAGAAAATAAAGAAGCAAAACTTTTGAATTGAAAAAGGGTATGAAATCTCATGTCGACATGTGTATTTTTATACAAATAAATCTGAAAAAGTATATGACATATATGACAATGTGGCAGAGGATGAGGTGTCCTTTTAAAAAATTCTATGACAGTGTCATTGCCCATATAATCTTGTTTTCTATCGACCATGGAACTGGTATTCAAATATATTTTTGATGTAAAATACTGCACTTAAACAACAATTTTGTGCATTTTTTTCTACCCTAGCACCGTATACATTACTGAGTATGGTAGAGTTCTGGTCAGATGATGTATGGGACAAAATTAGGCCCGAGTTGTTACGGTTCATAAACCTTGCTCTGACCGTGCTCTCATCCTGTGCACCGATCTCTGCGTATGAAAGGAAGAGCCCTGCTTACATGGGCCTAGAAAATGTTGTAACTTGATTTTGCCCCAAATTAACAAAAAAAAACAGTCAATCGAGATTGTTGTATTTAATACCACGAGTAAATTCATGCATGGCCTCTTTTATATTTCATTCTTTCCATGTTTGATCCTGTTACAGCCAAACAGCCCAGTAAAGATTTAGCCAAGGACCAAGTGCCATGTAAAGTGTGTGGGGATGTTTCTTCGGGTATTCATTTTGGAGTGTATACGTGTGAAGGATGCAAGGTAAGTTTGATAACCCTTGTCAGCCTCGTTTACATTCATCTGGAGGAAGCTCCCATGGTAGGCCCTCGAGGCAAAACAAGCATACCTTTTTTGCCGGTGTAAACGCCGCAGTATTTTTGGGAGAGAAAAAATCAAAAAGTCGGGGTGCGGCGTATATACGGCAACAGAGTAAAAAAAAAAAAAAATCAAGCCAAAACCAGCACAAATTTGCACATATGGGACTACGAATGGAACAATAACTATACCACTATGGAACAGGACATTTCCACAC
>BEXV01000170.1:63460-78476 GCA_003118195.1 Hemicentrotus pulcherrimus | reverse complement strand
TTTTCTATTATAATTATGTATCATGTATTATATTGTTGTAATTTGTAGGTTTAGATTAATTAAATTTTATCTGTTAAGCGCTTAGAAACTTTGTATTAAGCGCTATATAAATGTAATTTATTATTATTATTATTATTACCAAGTCCCTCAGAGAGGACTTAAAGCCATTGGTCCCCTGGCTGCTTACTGACAAGTACACATATGCTTTCTTACAAACAAACAATTTTTGTTTCTCTTGGCACACAGACAATAACTTGGTCTTAATGCCAAAGCAACTCCACAGTAGCTCCAGCCCAAAAAATTCCTTGTTTGCAAGGGACCGTTATGTGCAGCATTTTTTTCCCCACCCCCACCTGCTATTTATTTAAATACAACGGCCTGAATTCACAAATGAGGTTTGTCGACAAACCTAGGTTTATGTGCGTCATATGACACGTTTTTACAAACCTAGGTTTGTAAAAACGCGTCAAAACGGGTCATATGACTTACATACTGTAAACCTTGGTTTGTCGACAAACCTCCTTTGTGAATTCGGGCCAACAAGTTTGTTCATTTTGCAGCAGATTTCATTTTTAGGCTGTTGACCCCCCATCATGTCTGAACAAGGTTTTATTCCGAGAAACTTCTTTCTTTCCATACAACTAAATCTCATTGGAAAGTTGATCATTTCAGTGGTTCAAACTAGCATATTATTTTGTTATTTCTCATGTATTTGGATAAAAAGTAGACAGTACCACTCTCCAGGTTGTTCCTTCATTATTGTACCACAAATTGGAGAATCACTGGTGTCAAAAATTGTGTGTCTGTCAAATTATGAATTTATTACGGTAATCAGAAGTGAAGGTACCTGCATACAATTTCATGAGCAAGAAAAGGAAAAACTTCCAAATTGAATGAAAAACAATCTAGAAATTTCAAATGAGATGATAGGAATCATAAGTGATTCTGCTGGATTGTTTTTGTGTGACACTTCTTTTCTTTTTTTTTTTATACTTAAAACAAAATGTATACTTATACACTGTGAGACTATTTAAGATTCGCTTTCATTCCTATTATTTGTATATTATCATAAGTTTGTTACATTTGAAGGTTTATTTTTCTGCAATCCTTCTAGGGCTTCTTTAGGAGGAGTCTTCGCGACAGAAACACCTACAGCTGTTCAGGGAAGGAGGAGTGCATCATAACCCCTGCCACACGTAACCATTGTCGCTACTGCCGCTTCAAGAAGTGCCTCCGGGTCGGCATGTCAAGGGCCTGTAAGTTGAATGTCTTTGTCTTTAATAAACGACTGTCTACCCTGCTTTTGATTTAGCTAGATACAACCCTTTACATGTATCCTTAGCTGCAACTGCTGCTTGAAGAAATGCCTGAGATGTGTTGCATGCCAATGTATTTAGTCAAGTTCTTTTGTCCATTGCATCAAGGCCTTTTGCTCCATTGTAGTCCTGCTTTTTGACTGTACCTTTTTTTTTCTAGTGAGCAATCTTTTTGTACATCTTATACTTTACAAGGAAAACAATTAGTCTACAAGTGTGCACTGCCTTGAGAGAATCTTATAATCAGTGAGGTTGAGTGGACTTTGATAATAATATCACCAGCGGGGCACATTCAGAAGAAAAATGGTATTATTCTGATGACTAATACCACATAGATTTAGATGGTGTCTCCAATAAAGGTATTGTATACCTGTTACATATCCATTTGCCTTTGAGTAGTGTAGATATATTGACTCGTATGAGAGGCATCGCTGTTTCTATATGCTCAAGGGGACGTTACATCCTGATGTGTCTTTTATATACCGAATTCACACAAAAATCTACAAAGAATTTGTACCTTATCCTTTTCTTGAGTAAAGACTGGTTAAAACATCACAGAAAGTGTGAGACAGTGTCTGTTAATTAAGAATATTTGTTTAATGTGATGCTTTGATTTTGTGAATTTTCTATTGATTATCCCATGTTTCTGTGACTGTTTTTCCAGGTATCAAGTTGGGAAGACACCAGAAGTATACTACTCATCTCATGGAAGATGGGAGCAGCTCTATAAACACAGCAGCGCATCCATCTCTGTGGTCAAATGGAGGGATGCAGAGTGGTTTACAATCAACTCCTGAAGCTGAACCTGGTGAACAAAGTACACTCTGTAAAGAGGACAGTGATAAGGTCCCTCCAAGGGGTGTTGATTATCAGACAGAGCAAGACCATGAGAAAAGAGTCCGGAAGGTTTTCAAGCAAGAAGGTGGTTTCAGTGCTGCCCCAGCTCTGAGGGAGATGCTCAAGATGTCATCCTTACCGGACCAAAGGAGAGAATCTAGTACATCCCATAGCAAGGTTATCCCCAATCAATCTGTGGAACAGCCAAGTGCGTCCCCGAGCAACTATTGTTTCCAGTACTCCCTGCATAACGCTGCTTCACCTGCCATAACAAACAACCCTCCAGAAGCTTCCATTGCACCCTCAAGGTGCAAAAGCAATCATCGGGTTAAGAAGTCCACTTCAAGCAGTCCAAATGATGTTTCCCTGGGCCGATCTCTGCCCCGATCGCCCAATGTAACAAACAATGTCTGGGAAAGTCAGAGTTTACAAGAAAATACAGGTATTCCATCACAGGGTGAGAGACACACTCCTTCAACAGCCAATTCCACGTCAA
Source organism: Hemicentrotus pulcherrimus (assembly GCA_003118195.1). NCBI lineage: Eukaryota > Metazoa > Echinodermata > Echinoidea > Camarodonta > Strongylocentrotidae > Hemicentrotus > Hemicentrotus pulcherrimus. The sequence continues at coordinate 75,827 of BEXV01000170.1, read as the reverse complement.
ATGCATTTGGACATACTCCATCAGAGGACCTAGTGCTCATCAAAAAGGAAGCATCAGATTTCTGTGCATATTCTCCATGCCATGCAGACATTGATAGTCTAAACTGTTCCCCCTTAAGAGAAGATGTCCCAATTGGTATCAACAATGAAGAAGTAGTTATGGATACTGATAGTAGAGCTAGGATTGACAGCTTTGTCAACAATCTGATTGCTGCATCCGCTGGTTCACCTGAACCTGATGTAGTGGAGGTTTTGAGTGATGTAGTGAAGAGAAAATGCCCAGAAAACAATGGCTGTATCCTTCAGGAAGCTCAAATGTCATCTTTGGTAAATGATACAAGAGACAATATCCAAACAACTGTGTGCATGAGTCCTGCAGAATCTGAGGTGTGTATTGTATCTGGTATCTCTCCCAACCACAGTCCTAGGGTATCTTGGTATCTGGCTGCTAAGACCCAGACAGCAAGTACCGCGATCCCTGGTTCCTCTGATGCACCTCCTGCAGCATTGCCCACTCTTCCATTTGACCAGTACGAACAACAACAAAACGAATCATTGGACATATCCAAATCAGTCCCCACTATGCCGCAAGTACGTGTCACATCCGCTCCAGGCACTTCATCCAAACGTGCTTTGGAGGACTTTGACTATTCTCCTGCAGATGCCAATTCACCCCAGTCCATCCTATCCCAAAGTTCACCTCTATCTGTTGAACATTCTCCCAGCTCCATTATTGAGAGTCACTGGGAGGAACGAGCCCAGAACAGCCAGGCTCTGCTGTCCTACGACAGGCTCTACATCTCTCCATGCCCTGGTTATGTGTCTCCCAATGTGTCTACCAATGTTGCCCGTAATGTGGCCTTGATCTGCCACAACCTCCTGCAGAAGGTGAAGAATGGCCTTCTGACCGACCGAGTGTTGTCCACTCAGAGCGAGATGGACCTGATGAAGCAGACCAGTGACCTTGGAGCCCTGGAGAGAGACAGCATCCTGTTTGATTTGACACGAAGCATGACTGGATACTCTGCAGTTATGAGGTCACTGCTGCTCAATGAAAGCTTGCAAGAAGCTTCTGAATATGTGAGCTTTTTTTTTCTTCATTTCAACTGCTTCTTTAAGAATAATATTAAAAAAAAGAGAATTATAAAGGGATTGTATTGGGACCTGTCATAAAGATTCTCATTCAAGAATTTTCCGCCTTTATTTGTATCTGTGAGCCATTCATTATGGACCAAGCACAATATGAAGATGAACTTCATGTAATAGTTTACAAATTTGGACTTTTTCAGAGACAATGGTTAAAACTATGACCCAAGGTGATCTTGTACATAGTATAGTCTCAAGATCAATTGACTGAATGACAGATGGTAGTCTAGACTATAGAAAGTCTGTCCTTAGATGTGAGGATGGGAGAAGAACGTATGAGGCTTTATTTCAACTATTGCCTGTTACTTTTGTTGTAAAAACCTATAGCCAATCAGAGGCCTAAAGTTTTCATATACAGTATATATACTTTCAATCATTTCCTTGCAAGCAGTCATTTTCATCATCTCAATTCATCTTTTCATTTCTCTATTAAGTTGTCAAAGCACAGGGACTATAATAACGGCATCCATTGGGACAAATTCCATGAGACTGTCAGTATGAAGATCATAGCGAGCGTTCAGTATATCAAGAAGATACCAGGTAAATACCACTGAAGACTTGCTGACGTTGATAGAGGTCAATTCCACGTGATATTGCATGACATTTCCAGAGAATTTTCTTCTTTAACAATCAAGAATATCACAAACATTTCAATAAAAAATATAAATATAAATGGTATGATATAATATAACATTTGGGGACCCTCTCAACCACTCATCTTTTTATGAAATATTTGATTTTATATTCCTTGTTACTAAATTTTATTTTTTGATTATTAATTTCCACATATGGGTGGAACACCCTAGTCAGCACAGCTGTTTTCATTAGGGGTCCAATTAAAATACATAGTACGTTTTTACAAAAGAAACAAGACAATAAATCAAATATGCATACAAATAAATAACAATACATTGCACATACAAATTTAATGAAATGTACCATAAATCTAATGGACAATAAATATATTAACACCTCCCTCTCACCCACCCACCCACCCACCTAGAAAATTATACATAGCAGGGCCCTACCCTATTCCAGAACATTGTCTTAAAAATGCATCACATTCAACAAATATTATTATGAATTGAGTTTAATCTTTTTTTAGAAATAATTCAATTGATGAGCTCAATTTAATATCATCTGAAAGAATATTCCATAATTTTCCTTTTCTAAAAGTAATTTGCCTTTTGCCTTTTGCCGTAATTTGTTTTGGGTCTATTATTCATAAGCTGCTCACCAGTTCTTGTTTCATATTTTTGACACATGTCTCTATGAGCTAACTGTTTGATCCTACGGATTTCCAAATTATCTAACTTAGTTTGTTCATAGAGTGCTACAGTTGGGTACGTATAATCAACTTGAAGGGCTACTCTCAAAAAGCGATTTTGTAATGTTTGTAACTTATGGCGATTTGTCTTATTAGTGTTGCCTCAAACAGCATTACATCAATCAAAATTTGGCTGTACAATTGATTTATAAAACATCAGAGCTGTTCGATTATCAATGAAATTCCTAATTCTTTTCAAGAGATAAAGTGACTTAAGCATTTTCTTATGAATATATGCAACATGATCACTCCAATCTAAGTTTTTATCAATAATGACACCAAGATATTCACATGAGTGAACTTGTTTTATAATCGTATCATTAATACAAATAGGGTGAGTTTCAACAAAAAATATTCCATCTTTTTCAACATTGGGCTGATCCAAGCAACATAAATTCACACTTCTTTATGTTGACAGTCAGTTTATTACCTCTTAACCATGTTGAGATTTTTTATTAAATCATTATTCAATTTATTTACAATAATATCAGGGTTGCTATTAGAGAAGAATAAGCATATCATCTGCATACAAGGATATAAGACAATCTGACAAGCATATGGGCACAATACATACAGAGAGAACAATAATGGACCAAGTAGTGTCCCCTGAGGGATGCCACAAGTTACCGTGCGTTTTTCAGATTCAATACCATTCACGATAGTAAATTGTTGTCGACAATAAAAATAATTATCAACCATTTCAAAGTGATTGCATCAAAGCCATAAAGTTGCAATTTATCCATTAAAATTAAAATTTCCGCAAATCACTCATCACTACCCCAGTTAGGTTGCCTCTATCCATTTCTGCTAGCCATTTTTCAGTTGCATTGAGTAATGTTGTTTGCGTTGAGTGTTTTGGTCTAAATCCCGATTGGCAATTTGAAAAAATATTTATTTCAATTAGATACTTTATTAACTGGTCAGAATCAACTTTCTCCAATATTTTTGCCAAAAAAGTAAAAATAGATATAGGACGATAATTATCTAGATTATCTTTATTACCACCTTTAAAGATGGGTGATACACTTGCATGTTTCCACTGACTTGGAATATTTCCTAATGAAAGAGATAAATTTATGATAAATGTAACAGGTTTATATAAACATAGCAGAATACTAGATAATTCTCGCAGGAATATTATCAGGACCCGTAGCCTTATCCAAAGGCAACGCTTTAAGCAATTTCAAAATATTGTCATCATTAACCTCACAAAAAAGAAAAAACAGAAACTGACATGGGGGGTCAATTTGTTGTCATCCCATAACGAAGCTGTTGAATTTTTGTTTGGCAGATATACATTGGGCTTTACACTAAAAGTCAGGGTGGACACGAAATCATCCAAACCAACACGAGTGTCGTTTTCTCTTGCAGGTTTTCCTTTGGTCAACATGAATGACCGCCTCAACCTGATCAAGCACAGCGTGTTCCCCATCATCCTGGTGCACAAGGCCTGGAAGATGGGCCAGGAGTGGAAGTGGATGGAGGACACGTTCTACACCAACATCTTCCTCCGCAGGATCGCCGACGGCTTCAGGGACATGACCTACTCCTTCGTCAACCAGTTCAACCTGGCCAGCTTTGATAGCATCGAGGTGGCGCTGCTCATGATACTGGTGGTTCTCAATCCTGGTGAGTTTCTGCTTTGTCGAATGGGGGCAATGATGTTTTAAATTTGGGGGCTGTTTCACAAAGATCCTAAGTTAAACTTATCTCTAAGTTGGACTTCACAATTATGGAAAGCTGTTAGCATCTTTGAAAATGTTTTGTCAAAGCTATTTTAAAAGGCATTAAAATGTTGATTCAAATCAATCATATTTTCTATTATCAAGGAGATTTCATGTTCTTGATGTGAAATTTATGAAAAGTCTAAAATAATTGAATTTATGCTCTTGAATATATTTAATTTTAAGGCCAGAAATTGCTCTCCATAAGGTTTAAGTCCCGTACAAGTACAAAGGTACAAAGGTCCATCTACCGGCGAGCGTATTATTATATTATGATATCTGATATCTGCTTTCCCTTTCACAGATTTGGAAGGCTTGGAGAACAGGCAGGCTGTTCTCAAACTTCACAAGGACTATCGCACAATTTTCCAGAAATACTGCCAGGGTACGTAATAAGGATGGTGGTGGAGATTCAATTTAGTTTGTAAATGATCATCGTTGTGGTCTAGTAGATAAATCTCTGGACTGTGAACCACAAGGTACGAGTCACATCAGCACTAATGTCCTTTAGCAAGGCATTTATCTATATTTGCCACACGACACACAGGTGTAGTAAGTGGGTACCTGGTAGGATTTATACCTTGAATAGTGTGCTACGGTAGCCGTAGCTAATCCTGGGGTAATAATATTCAAAGTCTTTTGGAAGCCCATAGAGATGTTATATCATAATGTCATATGCACTATACAAGAAAGGCATATTATTATTGTTATTACTGTTTATTTGCCACAGATCAACAAATGGGGGGGGGGTGGATTGTTGGAAGTTGTTTTCAATCTGTGTTGTAAACAACATCCTCTCCTTCTTCCAAATTTGTCTTGTAGCTTTCTGTGTAAAGTAACATTTATACCATTAGGTGTCAGTATTGTTATTGCAGCGAAGGAAAGGAATTGGACATTTCAATTTTATCAATATATCAATGTATTATTGTGCTTTAGTTTAATTGTATATAGTATGGTTTAGAGAAGAAAATTTCCCCAAAGTAATCGCTGACATTATAGCTTGCATGGGAAGTCACCATGTGCTGTGTTACAATATGTATACCGGTACATTTTATTTTTGTAGCAGAGTTTTAAAAAGCATTTATATTGTCGATCTGACCTGCCCAGAACTCTTTCATCTCTTCTCTATCTTCATTAAGGGGGTTTACAAATATGACTTTATACAAATAATTGTTATGTTTTTTTTTTTTTCACTCCTTCATTCCTACAGAGACGCATGGCAAGTTGGACAACTACCTGATTATGTTGCAGTTTGTGCCTTACCTTGCTAAAATTGACCTCGTCCACAAACGCTGCATACGTCAGTGTGAACATCAGTCCGTCGTTTCCATGCCGGCTCTCTTTGCAGAAATCAACCTGTCGTAGTAGTTGGGAATTGAGTCGTTCAGGAAACGGGGCGATAGCGAGGATCTTTGTAGACATCAATGTGAACAACAGTCCAAGATCTTCAGGCCCGCCAGATCTGCAGCAATTACTTTCATGCTGTAGTTAAAGAGAGAAGGTTGAGTTTGGGGAAAGGTTTAACAAAAATTGATTGCTTACCTTTTCATTTTTGTAATGCTAGCTTGGAAAACACTATGAACATGACTAACAAAGAAAGCGGACAAAATATACAGTTCCTCAGGTAGACAAAGGAACATCCCTTCACTGCTATTATGTAAAAATGTGTAGAACAGGTGTCACATGCATATTCACCTTTTTACATAATAGCAGTGAAGGGATGTTTCTTTGTCTACCTGAGGAACTGTATATTTTGTCCGCTTTCTTTGTCCGTCATGTTCGTAGTGAAAGTAAGTAGAAAACTGTTCCCTGAAAAGAATGGCTCTTCAAATGCCATCGTATTCGAAATAGTGACTGGTAATGGCTTAAGGTTGTGGGCCATGACTTTCATTCCACATGTTCGTGTAGTCCCGTATACACATTTCTTTGTACGTTGCATACGACCTTCAGCAAAATTGGGCAAATTTCTTTTCATTTTGAGGATACCACACCCTCGCGGCATACACTAACACTTATCTGTTACATGATTATCTTTTTCCAATCGCTTCCATACGTTTTTCAGTCACAATGCAACCGCACGACCGGAAAACTTTATCTTTAAGATTGGAGCTGATGCGGAAATCGGATTACAACAAACAGCATGGCTGCCCAACGTCTGCAGGCAAGCCCTCTTTGCTGCTGCACTAATGTCCTTTTGCAAGACATTGATCTACATTTGCCACTCTCCACCCAGGTGTTAAATGGGTACCCTGTAGGATGCGAAAGTTAATGTGGGGAGATGAGCAAGTGAGCGCTTGTAAAAAATGACGCCTGGCCGGAAATGCTCCCCAGGAAGTGGAGAATGTGCATACACTAGGTGCTGGTTAGCCTCAATCCGATGACCGGGGTATTAATATACATCTGTAAATCGCTTTGAGAGGGCCTGTGGTCCTGAAAAGCGCTAAATAAAAACAAACTATTATTCTTATTATCATTACCCCAGTTAGAAAACAAACTGATGTAAAATTTTTTTTTTGAATAAACCAACATCTCCTTGCATTCTGAGTTGTGCAGACATCAACCTCACAGCGTAGTTAGTGTTGGAGCTGATAGGGGAATCAGGTGACAACACGCAGATTTGTTTCGTTTACCTTATTAATTAATGAATCCCAATTAATTTGTGTATGTGTGTGTATGTGTGTGTGTGAAATCTAAAAGAATCCATATATCACCTTAATTGACCTAAGTGTACTATGACAACTCCAGGGAAACATGCACAACGTGTTTGTGCCTTCAGATTACCTCATATTGTTTAATTATTTTGTATTATAGATTTGTGGATCCTGACATTTGCTTAGAGTTGAAACAAAATGGAGAAATTTGTTTAATATCAAGCTTTTATTCTTTTTGTGAATACCTGTGTATCAAAATTATAGAGTTAACCTGTATTGCAGTTGTATGTCAGCGTAAGTGGTCGCGATGAATTTTATGCTATTATACACATGCACTGAACCGATTGCTATGTTCATACAAACATGTAGGTAGAACTGTACACTTGTTTTTGTACATTGAAATGTCTGTCGTTTTAAAAAATGGCGGCAAAAGATGAGCCTTCTGAAACTGTACTACAAACTCTTTGATGAATGAATTTATATTTTAATGCACGGAAGCACTGGGGTGTATTTGTGAATGCGCGAGAGCACTGTGGTGTATTTGCGAATGCATAAAAGCACTGTGGTGTATTTGTGAATGCGCGACAGCACTGTGGTAAATTTGCGAATGCATAAAAGCACTGTGGTGTATTTGTGAATGCGCAACAGCACTGTGGTGTATTTGTGAATGCGCGACAGCACTGTGGTCAATTTGCGAATGCATAAAAGCACTGTGGTGTATTTGTGAATGCGCAACAGCACTGTGGTGTATTTGTGAATGCACGAAAGCAACGTGGTGTATTTGCGAAAGCCTGTGAATCTCATGAGATGTCGCTGATTTGTTGCTTGCCAGGTGCTTACAACCTTGGACAAGGCATTTTACCACATTTGTCCCCCTCGACCCAGGTGTACTGAATGGCAACCGGACAATACTGGAGTTAATTATGAAAAAGCGAATCTTTGTTTGAGAAAACAAGTGAAACATCTCTCAGTTTGTTCTAGTTTGGGAATTTAATTTGATTAACCGTACTTTATTAAATAATATCGTGTTCCTTCAATGTGCACTTATTCCTTGCATTGCAATGAAGACAAAGGTGTAAAATAATGTTATTAATTATTGCAGTTTGATTGGAATGTATGAAAGTTTAATACAGGAACCATCATTTTTTTTTTTGCATTTCACAGGAATTAGAAATATTGTGTGTGATACCATAGGCGGACTCCTATTTTTATACTTTGGATATTGAAAAATGAAGAAAACTGATGATTTGAATGAAGAGTGTGTATGATATTCCTGTCCTTATTTTTGTATTGAATATTATATATATATATAGATGTGTATAGAGAAATATATATATATGTATATATGTGTTATTGTCTCAAATTATATTCTGTTTTGGGTTATTGTTAGACGTCATGCCCATGTATTTCCAGTGCAATGATGAAGTATATTGAAAAGTGACTATGTACACATGTAATGTACACGTGTATGAGTGTCAGGCTGCCTTTAAATACGATGTCAAATTTGGTGTCAAATTCAGTGTTTCTTGTAGAGTCAGAAATTGATGTAAAATACATTGAAATGTTTTTTGTTTTTTGTTTTTTTTTTGTTGTTTTTTTTAAACTTGCTCTCTCACTTACTTGATGTAGTGTACTTTTATTAGATGTATTTTTCCTCTTGTATGGTCTGTTACAGAGCCAGAAGGGCGTTAATTCTTTGTTAACGTATATGAGTTAACGCTCTTCTGGTTCTAAACAAAGTATATATATTTTGCATCTGTGGTATTGAGATGCGATGTAGTTTGTAATTTGGGGTTGAAGAGATACATATAAGTGCTTTGTCCTCTAATTCTGTCCATTACAACAAAAATCTGGGTCTTATGAACTGCAAACTGATCTGAATTGGATCACAGGTCCTTTAACAATCTCATATTTTCTTAATATTCGAGGAGTTTTGAGTAATAGCAAACTCAATTCAAATCACAATTGTCTGAGATCCAGTTCAATTCTTTCTAAGACGTGGCCTCGATTTATATCACATGAATATTTCAACTAATCACACTCCATCAAAATCAAAGGTGATAGGAACCCAACCCTAAATGAGGGAAACTGTTGGAAGAAATAAAATGGATAAAATCATTCAAAATTTAACCCATTTTGTACAGGTACCAGGTAACCCTTGTTAAAATCCTATGGGGATAAGAGAATCCAGTAGTGATTGGGTTAGATACTAAACAATGTTACTATGGAAACAAGGTATTAAAGATACACATAGTTTATTGAAATGTAGCTACCTACTAAAAGTCTTTAACTGACACAGCATTTTTTGTGTGACTTGCTTAAACTGAACGTTCCCTTTAACTGTATGAGTTGGGAGTCTGGATTTTAGAAATTACAGTTTTTTAAACAGCAAAATCCAAAATTGTGGTTTGTGATGAGCTGGCATATGTGTGTTATGTACTTTCTGTGATTACTTGGGTTGAATACAATGTCGTCTTTGTGAGACTGGCTATGAACATGTGGTCAAAATAATAGCTTTAACGGAAACAAAAAGTGTTATACTATCATTTTAATACTCTTACATGCAGACCTCTGATATCATCTTCGTATCATTTTCACCAATTATCATACATGTACTGGGTACCGGTATACGTTTTTAAACTGACTGCCTCTATTTTGATAAGTTGGCTGGTTGGATAACTGCCTCAAATCGGCCTCAGTCGAAATATACTTGTATGGTTTGTATTGTTGTACTGTGATATTTGTTTCAAAGAATTGATGCAACATATCTGTTCTGCAAAATATTGAATGTGTACAGTCAATTATGTTCTCTGTCATATATTGTATTATATCAATGCTTTATATTGCTTTTTGCACTTGGCCTTGTCCTTTTTTTAATACAACCTTGGAAATTTGTTGACCATTAAAAAAGGTATTTTGTTTTAATTTGTGCTGTAGAGGGATAGAAGTATTTGAAACATCAAGAAGAGATAAACATGTATAAATGATCATGGTTTCCTTGTTTATTTGTTTGTTTGTTTGCCTGTTTTTATCTAAGACAAGCCTTATTTCTCACTCTGCATGTCTCTGTAAATTGGATTTTTGTGCCAACTTCAAATACTATCTGTGAACATGCACGCATTTCTATCTCTATTCAATGTTTATCAGATGCTGTTTGGAGCTTGGAAGTCATCAGAGTCACTCGTATTGTTGTCTATTCATTGTAGGTTATATATGCCAGAAGGCATTTAAGTCTACATGAATTAACTTAGTGCTCTTGTTCTTCTTGGAACATTATTGTCCTCAGGTGTCTTCTCTTGATATCTTTAATCAATATTTTGTCATTTTTATGAGGACCAGGTTCAAAGACGAGCCTTATTTTTCACTTTGTAAGTTTGTATGTCTCTGTAAATTGGATTTGGGCGCCAACTTATCTATCCCTATTCAATGTTTATCAGATGCTTTGTGGAACTTGCGAGTCTTCATAGTCACTCTTATTGTTGTCTATTCATTAATGAAGGTTATAGATGCCACAAATTATTGCATGCGAGAACTTTAAGGAGTGGTCCAGAATTGCAAACATCATGCCGCAAGATAATTGAAACGTGTCATTGAGTTTTGAAATTTGTGAGAACAGTCATTGTTAACAGTGCATAAGTTCCATGTTTTATGATAGGATCTTTTGTTATATTTTCTTTAATTTTCACAAAAGTTCTAAAAAGTATTAAAGGTATTACAAAGTTTTGGTATGGGGTCATGAATTTGGTTCAAATGAACATATTGGAAGCATATGTGATCCTACAATATGCAGTGATCACTGTTGCGGTTGAAATCGAGTCTGAAGTTATGAAATTATAATTAACAAACTCTTTATGTTGTATAGCGCCCTCTCAAGGTCAAGATATTAATTAAGCTATATAACGATGTTTCTTGACTAATTTTGACCGATAAGCTATTCCCGTTTGGTAGGTATATATCACAACTACATATTCTTAAATTTTCAGGGTCGCAGCTACCATTGTACGGCCGTATGCGCTATTTGAAATTTATCAAAATTTATCGGGAGTACCGATAAATTTTTATTTTCATTTTTTCTCGAAAGCAGAAGTGTTTTAGGGGCTAATTCTTTTTAGTGCTTATTTTACATCCACAGGGGCATCCAAATATATCAAAATTGTAAAGAATTATTATCCACCAAATTTTCAAAATTTCCCAAAACTTTGTATTACCTTTAAACAACTCAGAGATAACAATGATGAGACAGCACATACACCTTCATGTAGATGTTAAATTGTTGACCACTGGCTTTTTTTTTTTTTGTGTGTGTGTGTGTTTTTTGCTGGTCAATAAATCATTCAAATGAAAACCAATGAAATAAAATTGAACTTGGTAACAATGTTTTTTGAAGCTTGGACAAACGTAGCTAACATGAAGTACAATTTTTTATTCATTTATTTGATTTTTTCTTTAGAATATTGCTGCATTAGGAGAAGATGCATTTTTTTAAATGTCCAGGGCCCTGTTTCACAAAACTCGTCATCAGTGACAAATGACAGTTTTTGTTATAAGCTAGCGAAAATCCTAGCTTCTGATTGGTTATCAGCAGATATGTCACTGATTTTTGTCATTTGTCATTGAAAAAAGGCGCTTAGATCATTACTTTAAACTAACAGCATCTCATGTATTAATAAAGCACCACCACATTTCAATACTAACACATCACATTGGTGCAAGATATAGATCACTTCTGCAACATGTATCCCAGCCAAAAATATTGCATATGAAAATTCACATTCACACAAGAGCCTTATATTTTGTACGCACGCTAACAAAATGGTGATGCACTTTTTGTTGTTGTTGAGAATGTTGTGACATGCATTTTTTATGTTCGTATGTAATGTTTCTCATTAACTGTGGCACACTTGTGATCGAATGTTTAAGAGTATTTTGTGTACATGTATTGATAAACATGTAGAACCATCTTGCTTTATGATCCGGCGTGATGAAGTTAAAGGTATACCCGGAATATATGACTAATAAGCGAGTAACCTTTGAATGTTGAAGATGCTAACAAGTTTTCAAAATCTTTAAAAAGTTCAAAGTTAGGTGAAAGAAGATTGTTACCTCAAGGAAACATTAAGATTTGACCCCAATACATTCATTTTGTTTGATATTTTGTTCAAGTTTTATTCTTGCCCCTTTTGAAATGTAAATCAATTGACTTAATCATTATTTTGAACTAATATAATTAATACATTAACGGAGTGAATTGTATTCAAAAAGTGTTAATGACTTTGCCATCTCGTTTCATTTCCATGCCAAGATATATGTGTTTGGGTTCGATTTTCTTCTTTACACCAAACTATATTTGATATGTATTTTAAGTAAATCATTTGTCGATCAAGTTTATTTGGTATTAAACTGTGAGGAGTTCATATACCACATATTGTATGTTGTTATATATTGTGAATAAAAAATTGTTTTCAAATCTGAGAACCATCGCAATGTTTACAAGTCTATGTTATTTCAATGCTTTCTCTC
>BEXV01000170.1:30784-59034 GCA_003118195.1 Hemicentrotus pulcherrimus | reverse complement strand
GGGGGGGGGTGAACATTTTAAATAAATGGCTGTTAACTTTCATCATATTCTTTTTTTTCCCTTGGAAATTTATCTAAAATTTATATTTGTGCCAATTTTATATGTTCAAATGTTTTAATATTCAAATTATTCAAAATGTCAATTTGTAGAAAATGGTGCAAAACTAATGGAGAGTAGCTGGCAAAGAAAATTATAGAGTTGATAGTTATGTCACCACAGTATTCTAAAAAGAATTATTGTATACTTTTATTTATCATAATATCTCTCAAGCCTTTATGTACAATACTTGCATGTATGCTTTGGCATTTTTTGTTGTCAGCTTGGATTTTGTCTTTGAAGGGAAAAAGAAGTATCTGATTTAACCTGTTCCTACAATATTTTGTGATATGAAATAGACATTTACATGTAAATATGCAACTAATTCATATCTTAGGAGGGACCTTCAGTTATGACATACTGGTATGCGGTGTAAATCTGTCACTTCCTGCATTAGTTTAGCTGTATATCCAAGCTTGCGAGATTAATTCAAATGTAAAAACAGATCACTTTTGGAATTAGATACTGTACATGTACAAATGTGAGCTAGGAAATAATGTGGGTCGGACGTAATCCATAAGCCTCAAAGATGTGCTGGATATCTGATGTGGAAAGAAGAAAAAAAAAAAAAATTCTGACATGCTTAGTCACAGTCGATATGTATTTATTAACAAGTAGAGTGTAAACATGTATTTGCAGTGTGTCGAATACTTGTTCAATGTTGGAGTAATGCAGTACTGTACTTGAATTGATGTATGGTAAGGTAATTGATGGGTTAGACCAGGCCCTCTCAACTGGCGGCGCGTGCGCCACTTGTGGCGCTTGCGGTCAGTCGGAGTGGCGTGCGACTGTTGCAACAAAAAAAGGGAAAAAGAGGAAGAACAAATATTTGTATTTTAGAATTTAAAACTCAGCAAAATCAAAAAGACCCAGTCAAAGTTGAACCCAAACTATCTGCTTAACAAACAGGAAAAAGGGTAATGTAACCTTTTTATACTATTTTTATACGACTCTCAATTAACCTGAGCTCTAAACAACAATAAGCTTATGATGTGCTACCAATTTTAACATTGCCAATCTCTGGAAACATCTTGTTTCTGTTTGTTTGATTTTCACTTAATTTGGACAATTCCCAAGTTTATTGCACCAAAATAACTACATATAAATTTACCTCCAGTGTGAATGTACCCAGGAATTGTATAAAATTATGATTGATATATTTTGGAATAAATATATATTTTTTTTAATGCTACATCTGGGCCTTTAGATAGCCCTAAAATACATCAGCTTCAGGGGGCTCTGCCCCCTGCACCCCGCCTGTTGTCGACAGCAAAATCGCATTAAAATCAAACATATATGTTGGCACCTAAACTAAAAATTATTTTAGTTTTGGCGCTTCTAATAAACTAGTTGAGAAGGCCTGGGTTAGACATTTTTTTTATCTAACCTTTCTTTCCCATTATTGTTTGTGTCTTTAATAGCTGAAGATGAAAGGGCTTGGAAGTGATATCTCAGTAGTTTATTGTGCAAATATTTTTTCCTCTCTCTCTCTTTCTCTCTGGCTGAAAGACATAATTTGAAATTAAACATAAAAGAGCATAAAAGAGCATGACATTCCATACATAAAATATGAACCAGAGAGTGAATACAAATATGGAAAAAGTGATCTACGTGTATATTGTGATTTGTAAAAACTTCTTACTGAAAGTAGATGTACATGTAGCTTGAATGAAAATGAATTTGTCATTATTCACCTTCCATCCATAAATCAATTCCAATCCCCATGAGTATGAAGCTATTTGTTGTATTGATAGAATGTAATATAATGTGGTGTGCTGAGAAGCAGAAGGGCCTTAAGCTTTTACATAACCTATCACATAACACCTTTCTGGCACTTAACAGAAGATGTAATTTTGTGCAGAACTTTTGCAGTGCATCTTCAAGTTAAGAGAATTTTTTTCATCAATAAAAGAGAAAGGTTCTGCAAATATGGTAGCGTTAGGCCGTACATACAAAATACATCATAAGCTGTCACTTTTTTTTTCCTTTTACTTTGTATCTTTCCAGGTGTTTTCAAACTTATTGCATCTATACATGGACTCCGATTAGGTGAAGACTGAACAGCTTAATATGACAGAGAGCATCTAGCGAACAACACATGGTTCCTTATCATTTACTGCATGTTTCATAAAACAATTATGATCTGATTGATCTAGAGGGTGAGACATGGGCGCCATGAGTACAATGAAGTAGAGAGATAGCCTACGATTTCATCGGTGTGTGGTTTCCTTACTTTTGAAGATTAACTGCTGTGGACAGGTGAGCGCATAGCTCTACAGGCAACATGGCCCAGACACGGGGACTTTCTGTGTGGCAGATGACCACACAGATCATCAGTTTGAAGTTACTCCTGTGCTTTCTGCTTCTTCAAGGTTTTGCAGTCGATGGGACGGAAGCAAGGACCTTAGATAATAATAGGACCGTATGTAAACCTGGATTAATCTTGCCTATTTGGCAACCAGAAGAGGACATATCCCTTGGAGATAAGATAGCCAGAGCTATTGTGTACTTCAGTGCACTTGCGTTCATATTCCTCGGAGTGTCCATTATTGCTGACCGCTTCATGTCCTCAATTGAAGTCATCACTTCAAAGGAGAAAGAAGTCACCATCAAGAAACCCAATGGGGATATGGTAACTGTGAACGTGAGGATCTGGAATGAGACAGTGTCGAACCTAACTCTGATGGCTCTCGGATCCTCAGCCCCTGAGATCCTACTCTCTATTATTGAAATTTGTGGGCGGGGCTTTGAAGCAGGAGATCTCGGCCCTGGAACAATTGTTGGTAGTGCAGCATTTAACCTGTTTGTTATCATTGCAATATGTATCTACTGTATACCTAATGGGGAGCTTCGGCGCTTGAAGCATTTAAGAGTCTTTTTTGTTACCGCTTCATTCAGTGTATTGGCTTATTTGTGGTTACTCGCCATTTTGAAGCTTTTCTCTCCTGGTGTCATTGAATTGTGGGAAGCAATAGTAACACTACTGATGTTTCCTGTGACTGTTATTTGGGCATATATTGCAGATAAGCGCATCTTTTTTTACAGATTTCTCAGGAAAAAGTACACTGCTGAAAGAGTGGTTAGGAGAGGGTCCAACTTGCAAAATGCGATGGAGATGGGTGAGAATGAGATGCATGAGAATCATCTCAATCATGGAATGGATGGGGTTGAGTTCAAGGGCAAAAGATACAAGGATCTGGATGGAGATGTGAGTGACATCAAGGATCTGGAGGATTCTAGGAAGGAAACCATTCGCCTTCTTAGGGAGCTTAGACAGAAACATCCAGATGCTGATCTTGCTACCCTTGAGCAGATGGCCAACTACGAATCCCTCAACAACCAGCAGAAGAGCAGGGCCTTTTACCGTATTCAGGCTACTAGGAAGATGTGTGGCGCTGGTAATATCCTCAAGAAGACGTTGGAGAAGAAGCGAGCAAGTGTGGCAGAAGTGAATATAGAAGTACTGCAGGATGACTCCATCACCCGTGTTTGCTTTGACCCGTTCAACTACACCGTCATGGAGAATGTGGGAAATTTTACGATCACTGTTGCGCGACTCGGTGGGGACATGAACAGCACCGTGTATGTAGACTATAAGTCGGAGGACGGTACGGCCAATGCAGGTTCGGACTTCCACTACGCAGAGGGGACTCTAATCTTTAAGCCAGGGGAAACACACAAGGAGATTCCCCTCAGCATCATCGATGATGATATCTTTGAAGAGGACGAGCACTTCTTTGTGCGTCTGAATAACATCCGTGTTGGTGGCCCTGATGGAATGTTCCAAAGCAACTGCAACGATCAGCAAGCCCAGATTGTAGAGCCATTCCTTGCCACCATTACTATCCTAGATGACGATCACGCTGGCATATTTCACTTTGAGGACAAACTTACCAAGATTCCAGAATCTTCTGGTGAGGCACAGTTCAAGGTTGTTCGATCATCTGGTGCAAGAGGCATGGTGCGTGTTCCCTACAAGACAGTTGGGGCAACTGCCAAGGGAAATGGAATCGACTATGTAGATGTGGATGGAGAGCTGGAATTTGAGAATGATGAAACTTGGTAAGTTCCCCTTTTATTCCTGCTACATGTAACTATAGTTTTGCTGTGTAAAGGAATGCCTGATAGCTCCGTTTATAGAGCAGTGGTCTCTTAATCCGGCGACCAGGGTTCAAAACCAAGTCGATTCGCTATAGTGCCCTTTGGTAAGGCATTAATCCTCATTACCAGGTTCCTCGTAGAGGACCTAAAGCTGTCGGTCTTCTGGTTGCTTACTAACAAGCATTTATGTTTTTTTAGCAGTCAGGTACAAAAAAAAACACTTCTACAACTACCACTGCACACTCACTCAATTAACATTTATTTTCACTCTTTGACTTTAAATTCTGTAAGTAAAAATGAATTATGCGGAGATGCATTGTTGAAAAAAGGAATCAAATAGAGTTTTAAAAAAATGAAGAATGGAGAGAATAAATATATATTATTCTCCTGATGAAAAAATATATTTTCATCTTTAATTTTATGTTCAGAGCCATTCAGCCTAATCCTCTGCATTGTGTTTTGTTGCTCAGTCCTTGATTTCAAACAATTTACCAACAAGAAATATATATCACTGCTGTACTTGCATTATAATTTATGTTTTGCAGTGCTTTTGCACTTTAGATGAGGGTATGAGCGTACTTCAGAAAAAAAAACACCCAGATGGTCAACTGACCTTCACACTAAAGTCTGTCAAGTAATATCTTGGTGAATAAACCGTTTCCTGAACGAAATTATTTCCACCCCTATTTTAATCACATTCTTCAAACTTATTAACTATATCATGGGAAAAGTATTGTAACCAGTAAAGATTTCTTCCAGTTTCTCCATGTTTGACACAGCTACAATGTAGCCTTCTGTATAATATCACTAAATATGTTCTTACAGTTTCTATTCATATTAATGACAAGATAAATTTGTACTGTAGATAACTGCTTTCATCATGTCTAAGAGAGAGAAGGAGAGATAGAGAGAGAGAGAGAGAGAGAGAGAGAGAGAGAGAGAGAGAGAGAGAGAGAGGAAGAGAAATGAAAAGCTGGCTGAATGACTTATTGGTTTCTAGTCTTGATAGATTATTAATTAGTTGTTTTGTTCATCAGGGTATTAAAAGATAACCTTCAGAAAACATTAACTCTAACTGCGTACATTCCCTCCATGCTGTGGGTAAATGTTGGTTGATCATCTGTTATCTGTCCAGAGGACTACTTAATAAGGTTTGATTTGATTAAACCTATTAACCTGATGTGCTTTTAATCTTGTAGCAGCACCTGTAGTCTGTTGTTAATATTAAATGTCAATATGACAAAGTCTTCTGTTTTGTAAATTGTACTTAAAGCTGTCAAGGATGTTTAATTGGTGATTCCCTCTTTGGTAGATATCTTGCAAGATAATCCTATCAATAGAGATGTGTGATTTATTCATCACATTAGTTTCATAATCACTCGTATTCGTGCTTAAGAATGACAGAATGATCAATAATGTTTTTCCCCCGACTATCGACGAAGTACTTTGCCACTACAAAATTACAGTTTTAATATGCTTTACTCTTTTAAACAGTCCATAAAAAACTTTATTCCTCATTCTTAGGCATGTTCATATATATGTCCTTTTCCAACCTCGGCGCTCAGCGATCAGTGAGGAAATAAAGAGGTAATACCAAACAGCCTTGGATCATTTTATTTCAATACCCTTTTATTGCATTTTCCATTTCATATTTGAGAGGGCCAACCCTTCCGAAAATAAATTGGTTCAGATTTCATTTGACTGTATTTGTTATCCTGCCTTTATTGGAGGCAGCATATTTTCACATGAGCCTGCTTCCCTCTGACACCACTTTAATTACCCGTCTCCTATCTTCCTCTAAATGTCAATATCGATGCAAAGTGTCAATTGTTTCCCCCTTTTTTTTCTCATTTGGATGGGTGCACAATCATGGTTATTGTGTCGATAATTGCAGGCATGCCAATTTCAGATCTGGGGTGTTTGCCTCAACTGGGTATGGCGTGAAGCACTATGTGGATTGATGGCAAAGCATGGACAGGAAATAGCTTGAAATATTGAAATCTGAAATTGTGATACACTAACAGCTGATTACTGTGGCAATAACAGGAAATGTGGAGATACATGCTCTTTTGCTTTTTTTGCAAAAGATGGGATAACATTTTTGTTTTCCATTACCAGATCATGTTGTGATTGCTTTGAAAGAATGTTTAAAAAGTCATTTGTAGGGTCACACATGACTTTCAGAAATAGTGAATTCTTTTTGTGTGGCTATGCGTTCAGAGCTTGCATAACACTTTTAAATATTCTCTTTCTTCTTCCTTCACCTTTACCTAGTGGCAACAATCAACTTGCTGATTAATATGTCACTTTACAACTACAAGTCAGTATTGTTTCACTTAAAATCTAATTTTCTTTGAAAGGTTAACTTTTGTTTTCTTAGTAGAAAAGTAATGTGGCATGAAATGGGTTTAAGAAATTGTTACTCCACACTAAAGATGGCTAACAAATGGTGAAAAATTAGATCTTGTCACTTTGACTGTTGGTTGTAAATGATTCTACAGGTTGACAAACATTTGGATTTATGTTCCACAAGTATAAAATTTGTTGTTGTTGTTCTTACTTTTTATGTGAACAGACAGCCTGGTTGGAAATTTAACACATTTAGAATTTCAAAAAGAACCTTCAGAATGGAGAGCCTTTATATTGAGCATACCCATATAAAGATTTTCTACCACAAAGAAAAGTCCTTTGTAATGACACTGTGGTTGACCAGCGCAGCGCATTTACGTCACACATGCAAGAGCTGTGGACACCACTGCGATTATATTTGGGATGAGCATGTCTGAGCATCAAATTCTAGCCATAATCTGTAAAATTCCACATTAGCCTACTTCCCCCCTAATTGCCATAACGTGACCACAGGACAGCATGCATGCTTCGAGCTGTGCCGGGATGGACGCTCAAGACAGCCGTCCCTTTGGATAAAGCAAGAAGGAAACCTGCACTATATGTAAATAAATATGCTGAGATCAAAATATTCAAGATTGACTATTTCAGACTTCTTGGAGTTATGCTTGCTTAGCAGTATAGTTCCAGGTTTAAAATGTAGCTTACATGTACAGTATGTGCTAGTGCCCTTTTGTAAGGCATACATGTTCATGTATAGCCTCAGTTACCAATTCCCTAGGATAGGACTTAAAAACATGGGTTGCCCTAAAAGCATACCAACACTATTTACCGGTACTCTCATGTGAAATTTTGCATTAATTATGAAAGCAACTCTATATTCACATGTAAAACAGTACCAAAACTGCTAATGGATGAACATCTCTTGAACGATCATCAATATATCAAAAGATTCTTAATATGTCTTTAACAGTACTAAAACTATGAATGAATGAACATATTAAAGTAATTTGTAACAGGTCTATCTTAAACAGAACTAAATCTGCCAATGGTTGAACATCCGTTGGGTAATTGTCAATAGAATAAACAGTTGTTCTAGAGTACAATTTCTCATCATTTTCAGAATTATCATGAAATTGACAGATGTCTCATCTATATGTACATATTACAGTGATCAGCACACCTAGCCATATGGACTAAATTTACCTGGAACTAATTGACAGTGAGTTTTACAAAAGCGTTTCATCAACGATGTTTAAATTGCAGTCACATGAATGAGGTGTTTTTATATAAACTTGAACCAGACTGACAATAAACATTGCTACACAGACAATAGTTTTGATAATATGTAATGTTGTGATAGCATGCCCTTGGTGGCTCTTTGTTTATAATGTGAAACATTTTGAGGCGAGGTGAGGAGTTTGATCACTCTCTTTATGTATACAGTACAAGTAGACAGATAATAATAATAATAATAATGTTAACATTGTTCTCATTTACGTAGCCGCATCATTATAAATACTGCTCTTTCTGTAGGCCCTGCAATTATTCTTACCCCAGAATTACAAGTACCCATAAAGCTGGGTGTAGAGTGACGTATGTGAGCAAGATTAACACTGTGTCCATTGATGTACATGTAATCATTGAGTGAGGATTGAACCAAGGACCTATTGTATGAGAGTCCAGATCCTTAACCAATGACCCCACTCTTCTACACTGTACTTGGTTTAGTCTACAGCCTGATTTAAGATAATAAAGAAAATATTTATGCAGTAGTACATACATTGTAACTTGATGTTTATGTATGTAAAAGATGAATTGGAAATGAGCTTTATGCAGAGCAAAATTTAACTTATACATATTACATTTCATAAGATCATAGATTTATCTGACTCTCAAATTCGATTTCAATGTTTACTTTAAAGGTTCATATCCATTTTACACTCAGAATTTCTGCATATTTAATTTACAGCAGGAAAAAGATTTAGATTGTGCAGCGTAAAGCCTCTTTACATTTAAAGTATCCATGTAGATGAATAAAAAATATACATCTTGGATGACAATTAATGTTTTGACATTTTGTTGATTTAAATTAGTCTGGAAAATGGATTCATTATGCCTCAAATGCCTCAGTTTAGACCGTTATATGTCATAGCTCTTTCTGAAAAATACACACATTATATGCTTCCCATGGTGCCAAACCAAGATGGGAATATGTCTTCATGTGATTAGATATGAAAGTGCTTTTCTCGAGAATGAAGTCTGCTTCCGAGAGCTTGGGAAAGTGTCTCCCAGGATTATATCCTCCGATACTCCAAAAAGGCGCTGCATGCTGGTCAATAACCATGCGAGAAAGCAATTTTTGAAAAGAATAAAGTCTGTTCTGGAGTGGTGCAGTGATATGTCTCCAGTGATTATGTCGTCTGGTACTTGAGGATAACGGCCGCCTGGTGGTCAAAGATCCGTGCGAGCTGTACACCCACGCCTTACACAAACAAGTGGGGCCCACTCCTCCGACGATAGTGAATGTTGCTCTTGCACTTGCCTTCTCCACGAGCGAAAAAGTGTCCTCATGGAGATGTGAGGGTGCTATATCGGGTGAAAGCTTGGGAGCTTGGAGATCGTGGCTGGGGTGGTATACCCTTAATTTGATGGTGTGAGAAGAAGTCTGCACATTTTCCAAGTGAAGTGTTAAGATCTATCTCTCCCAGAAACCCCATGAAGCTGGTAGCTTTTTTCATAAAGCAGAAAGTTCATGAAAAATGTTGTAAAAATATGCTGCTACTACATATATTTCCTCAACATGCTTGAAGTATAGGATGAATTGATTTGTATTTTTTAACCAAATAACCTCTTACTCCTCAAGTTGATGTAATTAATCAACACATTTTAAGTACCATACAGCAAAATCAAATTAGTAAATCACATTAAAACATATACATATAAAGGACAAAAGCATAAGCAAAGGTGCATAGTTGCTCTTGAGATTGCCTCTGAAAACGTCATTGAACATCTGATCTCTGGCATGGATATGCATAGAATGTTGATGGGTATTTATTATAATGATAGTCCGAAGGTCTGAAATGTACAATAATAGACTTAAACACAATTAGTCACCGGCAAATCTTTTAATGTGATAATCAATATGAACGCAGAGATCACGTTAAACAAATACACATGCAGACGTATGCTCAGATCATCAACGTCATCACACACTGAGTAGGCCAATCAATTAAAATAAATAATGGCTTATGTATGTTACCTTTGGGTAATGTTTTTTTAAACTTAAATTTGTGTCATAAATGAGGTGGGTCATAAACACAGCTGAATCTTCGCTAAATCGCATCAGTTCCTCTTAGTAGCCTGGATGAGATAGTGATCGGTTATCTTGTTTTTTTTTTCTCTATGCATCAACTAATATTAGGAAACAAATACACATGTTGACCTGCAATTATATGTACATCCAGCCTGATAAAATGAACAACACACTAGATGTAACCAAATGCACCATCCAAGTACATGGATGGTTAGAGCTTTATTTTGTCTAAATATGAAATCTTTCTTTTCATTTCACTGCCCGAATTTTGTGCCGTTCTGTTCCTTTTTGTGAAACTCTTTTTTTGATAAAGGCTGTGCAGTCATTTTGAGTAATCCAACAAGATGTCTTAAATACAAGTTTGTAGATGTACTAGTCCATTCATTTTGTATAATCAGTTAAAATGCATGAGCTACCTGTGCGTTTCATTTGAGTTCATGCAGATATGATGCAGACACACTAAAAAGGAATACACACGAAAGCACCTTTTGCTAAACAACAGTATATGCACGCAGTAGCAGCCAGGCTGCACGCATATAATCAATCCTGCATACATGGATGCTGGCACAGTGAGCAAAGGCGCTGCAGTAAAAGGCTCCCAGTAATGGCCACACACGCCCTATGACATTTTCTCTTCATCTTTCTGCCTGCATAAATTCAGGGATGCTCATAATAAGACAAACTTTCTGCTGTTCGTGATGTGTCCAATTTGAGTGGGCTGAGTCGGCTTGGGATGGGAGCCTTTGCAGAAATCTGGGGGCTATTGTTAGGGATTAGCATACTCGATTATGTGTATGTTTTTTTCCCAGAAATGTAGTTTCTCTTGCGTTTATGCCTTTATAAATACTATACACTATACTTATGCAATGCTTTACCCATTGAACCTGAGCCGATAACACATTCGCTCATACTCATTGAAAATATATGTTGTATGAAGTCAAATTATCTTCAATTTGATGAGAAAAAAACCTGGAGCAATCTCCATTCAATAGCAATTTTTTTTTCTCTCTCTCTTTTGTGAGGGGTGTTCAAGTTACTTTGAACGTTTCGTACATGTATATATTTTTCATTCCTGTTTTAAATCTTTTTTTACATTCCCTACATGTATTTGCCAAATAGCTTATCTCTACAAAGCCAAATAGAAGAAAATCTTTTTCTTAAATAATCAACAAATATGCTGTTTGTAAATAGATAAGATATGTCCTACCTGTACATGTAGCTGAGTTTTATAGAAAAAATTGGTACATGTACATGTCAGTGGCCAATTAGCATTCTGCTCGCTGTGAATGTAAAAAAAGAGGTCACTTTGATTAACTCATTTTCATTCTAAAGGCTTCTCCAGTGTGTTCATCTCAAGCTATCTCTGGCATTGTGCTATTGGATAAGATGACATATGAATGGGAAGAAAGGAAGGATATTCATGTTTTCTCACATGATAATAAAGGATAATTTCAAACCAACCATAGGAGACATTTAGGAAAGAAAAAAAAGATGATGTCCGTACTTCTCATATTCAAAGAATGGTTTATTCCAAACCATCCATAGGGAAACCATAGGGAAACCATAGGGATATTACAAGAAAGAGTGAAATATAATTGTATCTGTTCAACGAGAGGGTAATATTACAATATCATCTTGGAACTTAATATAGGAAAGAAATAAGATGATATTTATATTGTCTCCAATGCTGAGAGAGTAAACCAACATACCATGCTTTGGGAACATGACAAAGCCACTGTTCATATTCTTGCATATCAAAAGAAAGGATATTTTCAATCTATCCATAAGGAAGTTGTAGGCAAGAAAAGTTGATATTGATATTCTCTATTTTTTTTAAAGAATAGATGATTTCAAGCAGACCATCAGAAGTTGCAGGAAAGAAAGAGGAGGATAACATAAAACCTTATGCTGCAGGCTAACAGGAATGACAGTATACAATATTCATAATTTCTCTTCCATTCAAAGAAATGATTCCAAAACTGACATCGTGAAATTATCCGACAGAAAGCAGAGTATCATCTTCCACCTTTCAAAGAACAAACTGTATACTACTAAGAGAAAAGTCAAAATATAATACCAATGCCAAAGAGAAGCACAGCAATAAACCATACTTAGAGAAAGGGATCAGGCTTGAGGGGGGGGGCACCTGTCAGTCGTCATCTACTGTAGATAGGTCGCACGCAAAGCCGTGCCTGTAGCAACTGCCAAGGCACCCTGCATTTGCTGTCCTCCGTGGCTAGTAATATTTGTCTTGATAATCTACCATGATGGGAAACAATCTTCCTACATCTGTGCCCTGATCATTCACCGCTACTCATCACTACTGCTGCTGACAGTGCCCAATTAAAGTGCCAATGTCCTTGATTTTAAAGGGCTCGACTGACCAACGTGGAAGATTTGGTTTTCTTTATTAAACACATACTTGTCAATGTCAACACAGAACTGAAATGCTTGATGCACTGGTCCTTTCCCCTTCTGTCGAGTGGTTCTTTATTTTCTCATTTCGTCTCAGTAGAGCCAGAAAGGGCATACATTTTTTTCAGGTTAGGGATTTTTTAAAGGACTAACTGAACCCATTATTGCTTTGGAAATGTGATCATATGATCTCTTAACATTTGGAAAAGTTCCATTTATTTAGAAGTTGATTAGTAATAATTGCAATGATTCAAGCTTATTTAGATAAGTGCTGAACTCTTGGGTATTTTTGTTAATTAGAGTGAGAGGGAGGATTATTATTTGCCTGGATAGACATTATAATGAAGTGTACATGTCAGGAGTTTGTTTTATATCCATTAAATAAATTTGACATGAAACAATACAGCATAATATAAACATGTACAGTACATCTAATTTGCCTGCATGTTTGCATGTACACTACATTTATGTATGTGATCTGAGCATGTACATACATGTATATGAACGTGGCATTTGCCTTGGGGTTCGGGGGAAAATGATGATAAGAAACCACAGGGATTTTTGTTTTAATCCTCCAACGATTAGTCTAAAATGATCCTTTGTGAATTATGTACCCATAGCAGTGGAAATGGTACTTTTCTATATAGCAGGCCTATCTAATGAAGGATGTAATCATATTACCTCTGCTATTTCAAGTTCTGTGAATAAACACCCTGCAAACCAATTATCAGGCTGGTATACTCTTTATGAATAAAATATGTAGGTAGAGTATGTTTTCTCACGTTATTTGATATAAAATTAGAGCTTAGCCATGGTTTTAAAATAAAATGGAGGGACTGAATATTTGTATTAAATAAAATAGGACACAGTTTTCTTTGGAGAGAAGGGAATTGTATGAAGGCTTTGCCGCCGGAATAATCGTGACTCAATGACACTTTGGTGCCTCGCCATGATGAATTATCTCAGAAGAAGGCTGTCTTCAATTTCTCTCTCTCTCTCTCTCTCACTCGTCAGGGTTTGATCCTTGACTTGCACTTGACAAATGAATAGTCTACTCTGATACCCTAACTCTTATTTATGGGTGAGCTTAAGCTTGAATGTCTTGTGCTTGAAGTGATTTCATGGAACTTGGCCTTTGAATAGAGGACTGGATGAAGTCCTCTTTTTTTAGAATGCTTTTGAAAAATTTCTCTGTACATAATGTATAACTTTGCCAGACACAATCATATTCATTTCATTGAATAATCATATTTTTATCTTGTTTTAGAACTAATATACATATTGCTCTACATCATTCTGACACAAGACAAGATTTAGATGAAGCATATGCAAGACTAATATTTACAATTTTCTGATGCACCTTAACTGTATATGTTCACGTATGAAAGTCATTGTACACATTTACGCATGCTGGAGTGTCAATCCGCAACAACAATTTTACCTGTGAAAATAATTTTAGTTTATCTTCAAACTCCCTTAAATGGAGGTCAGGTTGCACAGCCTGGCACTTCTATTGTTGTTGATCAAGAACATAAACACTCACCGCGCCAGCACATGTATACATTGTCATTGAAAGGTGTGAGGAAAAGATAACTCACTATCAATCGCTTTTGCGTACCGTACACACAAAAAGCTGTGTATTCACAGAGTGTGCCAATACTTTTTCTCTTTCCTTTTTTATTTTCCTTCATTTTTGGGCGAAAGGGTAGGCCTACCTTGGATATTGTGTTAAGGAGCTGTTAATGATATGAATTCATAATAAACAAGGTCTGTTCCTTTCAAAATATTTTGAACCAATTAGAATTATGCCAAATATAGCCAGACATTATTGGGCATGCCAATGATATATTCCTGTAAAAAGTTTGTTTAAAGTGTATATTGACCTTTTTGTATTTCCTTTCTTTGGCCAAAGCATTTGCTAGTTTGATATTTGTTGCTTATTTAAAAAAATGATATTGAAAGAAAGAGTAAAACTCTTAAGAAATACATCTATCTGTATTCCTATGTTGACCAATTCAAAAAAAAATTAGACAAAGTCCCTTTACATAATGTATGTGTCATAATCCTGCAAAGTAAAGATGATTTCAAAGATTTCAAAGACATTTTCAAACTTTACTTTTTATGCTCTGTTTCAATAATTTTGTAACAGATTACCTTAAACAACACTGATTTCCAAACAAGATTATTGTTTATATTCATCACGTGTTGGGACTTCATCAAAGGAATTATACTGTAGGATGCCTTTAATGAAACTGTAGTAACCATTAATTAAGTGGTGTTGATGCTTAATGGTAATGGGTCCAATTTACATTAAAGTAAATGTTAATGGGTCTAATTTACATTAAAGCAAATGTTAGTTTCTTTGAAAAATTGACTGAAGAAAGCTGTCCAAAATATATTAGACATTTTACAAATGATCTTTTGTTTCTAAATGAGGAAAATATGGTTCCAATTTAACATTACATTACATTGATAAAAATGCCACTTGATAATGTACTGTATGTTTCCAACAGAATTGATAATTTCAGTACTGATTGAAAACATTAAACAATAATATGTAAGCGGCTAGTTGACAGCTTTATTATAATAATGATCCGTGTTTGATTAAAAACACTTTTCATGTAAACAGGCTGCAGGTATTGAGAGATGCTTACCTAGATTGATCAATACCTATATTGTGAACAATTCACAATGCACCTTATCGATTGCTTGGGATGAAAGGCACAATTCAGGAAGTAAATCAGCAGACAGACATTGAATTAAAATGTGCTAATGTACCTGTGTTTATCTAGGTCTTGCAGGGATTTGTCATGTGGAACCAGGTGCATTGGCATTGACTTCTATCCGGGGTGTAGTCCCTACAGCTTGGGCATTGATTAACATGTGTCTAGAGAGAAAAATGACTTGATGAAATGTCAAGAGTTTAAAAAAATACATTTACAAGTTTGTTTTTTCATGTGAGTTTGAATAGATGGAAATATAAAGCTATTTTAATTGATATTTGATTTTAGGTACCTAGGAGGAAGAAAAATACAGGTGCTTTGAGTCCTCTTCACTTTTGAATTTCTATCGTTGTTGAATATGTTTTCAGGAAAATATTTGTCTTGAATTTAATTTGAAATAATGATTGATTTAATATGATGTCACTATTGTCAGTATGATATATTCTGTTGATTGCTGGTTATGTTTTTTACACACTAGCACCAATCTATCTCTTAGCAGCGCATTGATTTATTCACAAAGAGCAGAAATGATTTTTGAAATGAAAAGGGGAGATGCAAAATTAGGACGTACTGCATGTTAGAATTGATTCCCAGACTGGGCAATCAGTATTCAATAATTGGTTGACGTCACAAGCCCACTGCTGTCCCCCTCTCCTCCGTGGCATGTCAGGCTAGAATATGCTCATGTGAATATGGGTGGCGCACTAACTTTAGCGCAGCAGGCCGCTAATTAGACCGGCACACAGCCTGAGTAAATTGCCCTCGACGTTCATTTATATTAGTCCATGGGGCTTTGAGTTTCTATGCATGTACTTCAGAGAAACATAGAATGCCTCAGCTTTTTTTTTCCTAAAGGGGAGAGGTATCCTGTCATCTGGGAACAACTTTTTTTTTATTGTAAAATTATTCAACAAGCTTAGAAAATATGTCCTCTCATTACTGGGAGTTTTCTCTCTAATGAGATAACATAACTATTACTATATTATATTTATTTCTTTTTTAGTCTGTGTGTGTGGGGAGGAGGCATTTCACTCATACCCCAGGAATCTGTAGTTTGTATGGCCCACATTGTTTGCAGCAGCTAGACACAAACCCTTTGTCCAGTCTCTGCCCACTCCTCTCCAATCGATGCCACTAAGGGAGAGAAAAAATGAGGGTGTTAATTGCGTCATTCTGCTGCAAGTATCAGAGGTACTTACCTTGTCTGATTTCAGAGTGCACTGTACCTTCATTGATAAAGGAAGTTGATTTGGTAATGTTAAAAAAAAATGCCTAAATTGTAATAAAATTGTATGAGGTCAACTTAAGAGTGTAATATGGAGCTGGTGGTTACACTTTGTACGTTTTTTTCCCCCTGCCTGTTCCAAGCACAAGTACAGGCGAATAAACGAGAAAAAAAGTTAATTTCTCGTTCACATATTAGCTTTTCCAAATTAAGCACATTTATTTTCAATAATTAAAATTTAGGATTGATTTGTATTCTCCTGTCTCTACAGCATCAAAGCTATTTTTGTGTTTCTTTAAAGTAGCAAACTTTGATCAATGAGTGTATTGTGCTAGTATGTGATTCATGATATCATTACAAGTAATAGCCCTAAGCAAACATTTATTTTGATGTGTACCTTTCTTATATCCAAAATGAATTGTCTATAATAAGGTCCTAACATAAATCATGCAAAAATTAGAAACTTGAGAAGTACCCTCAAATACACCACCGAGGATATTACATGTACATGACAGCACATTGAAGCCACTGCCCGTCATAAACTATTAAAACTGCAACTAGATTTTGGAAGGTTTTGCAAATATTATACAAAGAAAGTTTGACGAATGAAGATTCTTTATGATGGAGGTCGCAATTGGTTGTAGGAAGAGTAATTATTAATATCAACATAATTAGATGTTGTGAATCACCCAGTTGGAGAAAATGAAGGTTTTCATTTGCTGTGAATCATAGTGACGTCATCATGCTAGACTGTCCATGCTCAGTACTCAAATTGACCTTTTCTTCAAATGAAATACCTTGCAATTGCTATTTTAAAATTCAATATGTCTATTCAGGACCCCAGTACCATAATGTTAAGTTTTTAAATGTCAAAGTCCTATACAAATTTCTTTCAAAAAATTTAATCATAGATGAATTAAAAGGTGTCTAATGGCCGTAACCCATTGATTTAGGTATTAAGCCTATTGGAATAAGAGAACAACATTTTACAACCCTACATGGTTTCAGTTTATAACTACCATTGTTGAAAATTGAAACAGAAATACAATTTTTTTTTTTTTGAATGAAGGAATCTTTGTAGTACAGGGTGTGTAAAATCCCAAATCACCAAATTACCAAATTACCTGTCATATTCAAGAGGTAATACCTTGGCTAAATATTAATACTCATCTTGGCATTTAGTCATAAATTGTCAAGAATAAAAGGGTAAAAGAAGTTCATTCCGTCTTAGTTCATGGAATTTACCCCCCAAAAGAATAATCTTAATAGCTTCATGTACATGTACCTCCTTGTCAAGTTTGATTCCTCTTAATGCAATTTTTTTCTTATTTTCTGAGAAACATGCTTACTGAATATCAAACCAAGTAAAGCAAAATCGAACTTGCTAATTTCTACAACACATCGCAAATTTGTCTCTATTACAAGTGTCTAACTTGATAGGACCCTGCAAACACAACTGAGCCAATAACTGATTTGCCAGGGCTCTAATTATCAACCTGGCAGCATGCATGCCACCCCAGAAAGTAAATGGCGGGTCGAGATTATGCAAATGTATTCTGTAATGTGAAAGCTCTAAATTACATGAGCAGGCTGATAAATGTAAATTGCCCGGGAGAAGAGCATTGATTTTGCCTTTTCATTTGGTTGTCGCTATTGATTTTCTCCCAGTCGAGTAGAGAGGACAGGTTACCTAGCCTGAGCTGTGTGTATGAGTGCCACCACCGACAAATATTGAATTAATCAGTTGCGCCCTGAAATAATGCGATCTGTCCTTCTGACGTAGCACGGTGAGGCTGATAATTGGATGAGGATTTTGGCAAATGCGTTGGTTAATTGCATAAGTCCACCAAACTATATATGCAGGGATCTACAGGGAGGGAAGGAGGGGGTGGATGTTGAATTGGTTAGATGTAAACATGTCTTTTTCATTTGCATGGCTGTGGTATTGATTGTTTTTTCTGAATCATCAAGCTGATAGGCAAACCCACGCATGGAAATTTCACCTCAAGTTTTCCTTCCAGAAGGCAACTTGTCTAAAGAATGTGGGAAGTTGATTCTTTTATCTTGGAAAAGGAGGTCAATTGTAAACTTCAGATATTCTGATGCATGATTTTATGAGAAGCAAATTTTCATACCTATTTCGCTTCATTGAGTATTAAATGGCAAAATATTTTACCATTGTAAATGATTGAGTAGTTTATCAATCTTTTTCATTCTTCAGTTCTGGTCTCTTAAATGGAAATAATATTTCTTAAAATTGTATCATGGTACTAAAAAAATCCTAGAAAATCAGGCTTTTAAAAAAAAGATGAAACAGCGAATTTATGCAATGGTATTATTTAAACAAAATGTCTTCCCTACCTGTACATTTTTAATGCCTATTGAGGAAACAGAGATTGAGTGATTATTGAGGGTATCAAATTAAACAACACCATCCCACCATTGGCAATCTATCAACACCCTCCTCTTTCGATATGAATATATTGCAAAACACTGCAAACCCTCCTTTCAATCCATGGGACAAATAACATACACAAACCTAGGCAGTTATGTATTACCTATATTTTTTGTTTCCCCTTCATTGGACCCCTTCTCACTCCAGTCTGTTGGTTGTACTTTCATTAGGCAGGGCTCGAGCGAGTGGCATTCCACGTTTAAAATACTATGAAGGCCAGTTAGCATGATGAGCCTCATTGCCTCCGTCACGAGCATTGGAGATGGATGCCTGTCGGGGGCCAACATGGAGTCATTCGAGCTCATCATTCCCAATCTAGCGTCGTCGCCGTAGTAGCTGTCTTCCTTTTTTTTTTTTTGCTTCAGCCAGAGAATTACACGTAGCAGCATATAAAGTTTTGAAAAAGTACCTCATTATTCCCACTGTAGTAACTGTATTTTTTTTCTTTCTTCAATCTGCAAACATCACAACAGCTACCACTTTTAATACATATAACATTAAGTCGCCAAGTCCTATATCTAGCCATTTTGTGTCCCATATATAACTAGGTATCAAAGACTTGTGAACATAGATGTCATTATCATCGCCAGTGCTTTCCTTGAACTTTGGTCTTCTGTTTTGAAGCTGTAGTAGAGCTACATGCACCAGCACAATATGACCATATAATCTATTAGAAACTTTGATACACTCGGTAATGTATGAGAGATTGGTCTTGACAAAGGTGTTGAGCTGCAGACGAAGATTTTACAAAAGTTGATTGGAATTTGTATTGTTCCTGTGACTATGATTTAAACAAATTATCAAATCAATTTCTACAGTGAAATGTATTATAGTTTCCATCTTATATTATTCATGTTCAACAGAAATACATCTTTTGTCAGAATATTGCTATCTTTTTAACCTGTTACCTACAGGAAATGGGGGTTCCTTCATTTGACATAAATAGGGAAAGAAAGAATTTATTAGTGGTCGTCAAAAGGTTAACGGATGCAAAACATGTATTTTATTAACACACCGAAGTTGTCTTTCTGATGTATTTTAGGTTTCTTTATATCTATATTGATAGCATTAATTATTCCATGTAGTGATGGCTTGAGTCATGTGGTGGCGTTTTTATTTTCCTCTCGACAAACTGTATCATCTACAGAGCTTTGTTTGTTTATCTTTGTATTTATTCAGGAACAAAAGATTCTCAGCAGGGCAAATATTGACATTTGTCAGTTACGCCTGCAGATATGAAATATATACATGTTGAGGAGGAATTGAGGTAAATATTAGGATAACAGTCAGAGTTGCTAAGATTGTATATATGAGAGTTTGGTGTAAATATTACTCAAGGTAAATTTCACTGCCATTATGCCAATCCTTCTTTACCCTTTGGTTACAATATTTTTTTAATTTAATGACAATTCAGCTTGAACATTTTTGAGATAAGCATTTTCTTTTGTTCCCTATATATTTAGACATATCTGACATTGTTGCCAAGTTTGTTCCCTTGAATAATTGCTTATGTCATATTCCCTCTTGCATTTTAAGCATTTCTATAAATAGGTCTTCTGTAGACAGTTATTCTCTTGATAAAGCTAGCCTCTAAAAGTAACCAAAGAAATCGTTCTTTCTCTAGGGCACTTGCTTCCCTCATCCATCTGTCTGTGACACAAACCCCAGTCGATTCCAACAACAATAGGCTTTGCGAGAGAGGATGATTATTTCGTTATCGACCCGGAAAATTGTCATTGTTCTTGCTCCAGATGAACAGTGGAGTAAGAGACGCTGCCCATCTTTTCTTGAAGAGACTGTAGATGTAATTATGATTCTCACCTCCTCTTTGCTGCAGGGGGTTTACTCTTAGCCAGTTTGAATACTTGGAATGAAGAAAGAAAGGAAATATGCTGGCCCATGCCAGATAAAACTTGTGTTTCCCGTTGCAGAGTATCGATGCTGTCCAAACAATCACCCAGGCAGAGAGGTTAAAAGAAGATGCAGATATCTAGGTGAACTAGATACCATTTCTTACTAAAAATGCATTAATCATGTAGGGAGCTGAATGCACCTAATTAACACCAGTCATCTGTGACAGCTATAAAGCATTATGAATACACACGACGTGGTATATCTCCAACATTATTGTATAGCTTGGAAATTTAAGTCAGACAGGTCGGAAATGATATCTGGAACTGTCCATGCTCTCATTCTTTGGAATGCGACATTAATCAAGAGGTCTATTAGAATAATGCAACATTTGCTTTTACAATTAAGTACCTCCAAAGTGGAAGTACTTGGTTGTTGATATTTTGCAGTAAGTACTAAGTATCAATAATTCATGTTTTGACTCATACACATTTATGCAATAACCATGACAACACTTTTCCGGTGTCATTACACACACTGCTATTAAACCATGAGCTGTCTTTTTACAGTATCTGAAAGTCCTTGAATTTGATTACAAATTCCCATGTATTCTTGTTGTGAAATGTGTATTTCTTTTGTTTGGGGCCAGAAGGATGTTCAGTAATCATTTTACAAAGTTGATGCCCTTCTGGCTCCAAGCAAGGTATTCCATTCTTTGTCTTTGAAAGAAATTTTAGCTCAAAAGTTCTATGTAAAAATATTTCTTTGTTTCTTTTTCCCTTGAGGTGTCCACATCTACCATAGATAGCATTCCATTTTAAAGTTTGTTTTTTTTCCCACTCAATACTTAAGGCTACATTAAACAACAAATAGCAGTAGGATTATTTGAAATGATAGTGTTGATTCCTTCTTGAATATATTTGTAATGTAATGAGATATAATTTTAAGGTTGTTCCTTGGAATATTTTCTTCTTCAAATATGCCTTTTGCACATCTGTTATATTGGACAGTTTTGTTTGCAAATGAAAAATATCCGAACAATTGATTCAGTAATCCAAATTTCATTGGTTAGGTTATTGTGTAGACAGAATGATTTTCATAGATGGGTATTATCTATTTAAAGCTCTGATTACTATATCATAAACACATTTCTGAAATATTCTAGAAATAGGAACTATTCATCTCATTACAAAATACTGATGAAATATATCAAATATTTTATCATTTAATAGTTGCATGTAATATGCATAACATGTTAACTTGTTGACTACTAAATTCTTGAATTCCGAAAGGGACCATTCAGTTTTTGTAGGCAATGGGTTTATTACTTTTACTTGGTAGGTCCAAATGCAATAGGTATTATTTATATTAAATTATAAATCTATTTGGAATCATGAAAGCATGACTGGTGGTTTAATTGGCTGGATTTCTAATGTTAGAGAGGAACTCTTTATTATATACCCTTCAAGCTCTGCTTTTTAGTTGGCCTAGCTAGCTCCTTTCCTTTCAATTTCATGTTTTTTAATTTATCGTATTGTTCAAATTGATCTATACGTATATTGATATGTGAATGCAGTATGTAAAAATGTACCATCATTGTAAATATGAAAAATTGATAAAGGAAAAAAATAAATTGAATTGAATTGTATTTCCAGTATTTGAGATGTACTGCCCTGATGACCGAAAACATGAATAAGTGTATACATGTATAATATATATACCAATACTATGCAAACGAGCAAACAATTCTAAATAAGGGGAGATAGCAAAGGCATTCACGTACATTGTATTCATGATCCCCTCAGAAGATTGTTGCACACATTCAAATACTCTATTTATTTTTCACTTGAGAAGCTGAGTGGTATAATATCCAAATTGGACCGCAGCTCGCTCTGTAATTATAGATCTATCCAAGCCAGCTCTGGCAGAGAGGCTCACATTGAGAAACTGTGCTCGCCATTGTTTTGCTGGTACAGAGCAGCTTGATTTATTGCACAACGAACCTTGGTTAGTCTGTGCTTGGTAGATCATTGTTCGGATACGCTTTCCTATTGCCATGGTGATTCTTTACGTAGAATCCCCTGAGTAGCGAAGGTACCCGCCATTTCTATATCACCTGCACGTTTGTTGTATGGCTTTGACTTGCATTGTAGCATGCAGTTGACTCTGTGTGTATGTGTGTGTTTGGCCACTTTGTGCAATTAAATTTATATTTGGGTTTCTGAATTCAATTAATGTCTTGTAGTAATCGCAAAAGAAATGTATCCATTTGAGTGTAAAATGATTATTGCCTTTTATCGACTGTGTACATGAAAATGGACTTGATTGATTGTGCAAGTTCTATTTATTTTATTTTTCACTTCATTGTGCATGTACATGTTTACCTTTATCTACAGAGCGAAGCAATTTAATATGCTTCTAACAATTAATACACTCTTGTACAACAATCAGGTACTATAATTAATCATTCTGTTTACCATATATATGATTGACAGTTTATCAGTCAATATAAGAAATGGATTGATTCTTTGGTAGAATTGGGTTTCCCAAGTTTATGTCATTATGATTACATCATAATATGACCCAGTTATTGGAAGAACTGAGATATATTAGGTTTTTGATATATTTCTTGATATATTTTTCTTATTAATTTCTGTTGTCTGCATGTACATTTACTTGGATTATATTTATACATGAATATGCATGATGTGAAACATGAATACATTGAGTTACATCATGTTTTTGAAGATTATATTATTTGAAATATACTGTTATTTAATAATAGTAAAAAATACCAAAAAGAATACTACATACATGTAAATGTACATGTAGTTCTTTTGGTAATGTAATAAAAAAAAAGCATATTACATGTATGCATACATGAACATAATTCTGTTGGGTGCTCTCATGCAAGAAAATTATACAGGTACCTGTGCGGTCATTTTTGAAGAGCTAGGCAATCATGAAAAATCCTTCAATGTTGTCGTGGACATTTCTGTCAAGCGAATGATTAGATGTCTTGTGATGTTTGCGACGGAAGCGATGTAAGAATGTGTAAATCTGGGGAAGCTGAAAATTTATTTCTGCCGACTGAAACACGCTTTTGGAGTACCATTCTAGATTGGCCATGCATGTTTAAAACGTTGTTTCATCAGCAAAATTGAATTGCAAGGAAGATTTCATTCCTAATTGGAATAACACATTTCCAATGCTTATTGTGTGCTGTCTTTATTGTTATTCGATTTCTCTGTTTTGTTTTTCTTTCTTTGTATCCTGCATTTATTCTTTCTTTTCGAATCAGTTTACGAAATTTTCAATTAAATAGCATAACGGTCAAGGAGAGCGGTAAGGTGTGGATGGTTAATAATGTGAGCTAATAACAGAAGTATATTAATGCAAATTGTCTAAAGCTAATGTGAGAATGAAACTACAGTTTATGTATGCATGAGTGTAAGGGTGTGTGAAAGAGATAAGAAGGACGGGAAATTATATAATCCCCCCATTTTTCATTTTTGATAGACCTTTATCAAGCAATACAGCAGTAAATCTACCATCAGCATGATAATGCAATTCATGCATTTTGTCTTCTCTCTTGAGATTTACAAACTAAAATTGAGCTAGTTTTTCATTCTTTATATCATTATAATTTGAGAAGAGGTCATCATGTACACGTACCGTACATACAATACAAAGAATATAACAAGCATGCAATTGTATTCTGTGCCTTTTTCTGTCCTCGTCTTCATCTCTTGAATATTTCTTTTTGCGTAAATTACATGTCCATGTTTCTCAGCCTGTGTATTGTATTCAAAACATGTCGTATCACGCAAACCAGAAGAAGATTGGAAAAAGGGCAGTTGAAGAATATCTTAAAGTTCACCAATCAATTCATCCAATTTTCCATGCTATTTCCATTCCCAGCATGTCCCAATCAGACTGCAGTATTTTCTGCTAATAAACAAAAATCTTTGAAAGCATCCAACTAGAATACTTGCCATTTTCAATGTCTGAATTTTGCAATTGCCTTCACTCAAAATATGTACATTCTCTTCAATTTTGTACGATCAATGCCAGAAGAGACTTTATTTTCTGTAAGCCAGGAGAGAAGAAAATAAATTGCTTCTGAAGTCTAGAATCTAGGGTTGAAATAAATGTGGTTTTTGTCGTTTAACTCGATGGGGAACCATAAAATGATGGCGGAGAAGAATAAATTGCTCATAGAGATGGAAGTCTGTAATCTTTGGCTGAAAATTTGCATGATGTAGAAGGTTTCTATTGTTAGTTAAGTAGATGAATCCGCAAAATGATGGTATAAGAATGAGATTACTAAGAACAAAAATAATGTCAATGTATATCCAAATGGAAGCATTCTGTGTACAGGAGAGGTGAAATTGCCCTGCATATTGTTGTTACTATTAATTTGTACTATTTTTGTATTGTTCTGTCTGCTTAATAGAGCTGAAAGGATGTTACATATTTTTGAGGATTCGTTGATTGATATAAACTAAATACCACTCTGAATCTAAGTAGCCAACTTTTTAGTGGTCAAGTTTTAATATGTTGATTATAAGAAGAGGGGTTTTACATGTATATTAGCAAAATTAAGGTTAGGAACCTTTTATCATTCTCTTGATTTGAATGCATGGAGAGAGTTACTATAATTGCTACGCCAAAAGTATACTATCCCATGGCATGCTGCGATGCATTCTAATGTTTTGATGCAACGCTGTTCTGCAGGGGCCTTTCTGTAGGTAATAGACATCATGATGGTATGGGATGGAGATCAAATCAACTCGAGAAATCCATGGTACTTACTGTGAACTTTTATACCCCACGCTAATTGACCTTGAAGTCACCGCGATTAGCAACATTTAGTTTACGGCCATCATACCTTTTTGTTGATCATGCAGGGTCTGATTACTTTGGGCCTGTAGACTACACTTATTTAGGCCTTGTATTTGCAGCTGTTAGTATTTGACATGATTAGTTTCAAGCTGACATACAAGTGGGCCCAAATCCCAATGGTTATCGTTGAAGCGTCAAATGCATGCATTGTCTGCTTGCAGATTAACCAACAGTATAAAAATGACTTCCTGTGACACTCGCCCAACTCCGTGATGTTTCAAATTGCGTTACAAGCTATGAAATTCTAGCCCACTATCTACCGGTAGTCTAGTAGGTTTTTCCTGCTCTCTAAAACAAGTTGCGATGAGTCTGGAATCTATAGACTAATTATTGTCTTTTCAGGTATTCATATACCGAGTATTACACTCACTACAGCTCCAATTTCACTTACAGCCATTTTGACTCCACCCCATGTAAGAGACCAGCTAGATCTTCAGAGCTTGTGATGTACAAAATGAAATTTTGTAGTAATTGTATAGACTTCACACATGATGACTTGTGGCCTAAAAAAAAAAGTAAAGTTGCCTCAAATTTTATAAACAAGCTTTACCGTAATTAACGTTGTATAAACCGCCCTCGTGTATTAACCGCACCCCTCTTTTTCGACCTTCAAAAAAAAACACAAAAAAACAAAAAAATTGACGACGGCGGGATTTGATCTCTTGCGGACCCATGTAGATTGGGACCCGAAGCCAGCGCCTTAGACCGCTCGGCCATCACGCACCAATGCCATACCCAGCAGTTTTTAAGTCCCATATGTGCAAATTTATGCTGGTTTTGACTTATCTTTTCTTTTTTTTTTTTGTGTAACGTGTATAAACCGCACCCCCGACTTTGAAATTTTTTGGCGGCAAAAGGTGCGGTTTATACACCATTAATTATGGTACATGCAAATCGATGGCAAGTGGAGGTGTAAAAAAAAGAAGCTGCATGCACAGGTTCATTTCTTATACAGCAGCAGATTTTTTAAAGGCCATTTTATAGCATTGGATGAGAATGAGGCTTAAGTGTGTGTACCTTTGCTTGGACTTTGAGTGGATGGGGTTTAGAGACATGTCCTTTTTACTATGAATGAAATGCATGAATAAAAGATGAACCACTTCTCTTTGATATTTAATGATGCATTTGAGGATTGCTTGAGGTTAAATACCCGTAGTTCTGTGGTAAAAGATCCCGAGACTTGTCAGAAAGTGTATTGTTCCACACACCATTCAAAACAGAAACTAAAGAAAGAGATGATACCGATTATCCCATTCAATTTAAATGATCTTCAAATGTGTGGATGCATGATGGGTTTGCAGTAGAGTAGGTATTTGAAAAGATATAATGTGACAATAAATACTCCAACGTGTAAATAAGAATAGAGAATGGGAAGGACATTAGAAATATATGCCATCTTTTTTTGCCATGGCGTTTTTTAAAGATACCACACACAGACACACACAGACACACAGACACACCCACACACCCACCCACACATATACTTTTTTTTTTTTTTTCCTTAGGGCACTGATGAAACCAATACCACTTGTACCTTCTCAATATTCATGACATCCAAAGGGCATCAGTATGTAGAAGAATACAAACCAGCTGTAAGACCGAAGGTTTAACAAAGCTTACATATAACATGCATCCTTGTTTGGTATTTTAAGAACGTTTGATGCAAGAAAAATACAGACTTTGGTGTCCGTTACTCAGGCCCCAATGTAATATTCATCGGGCTAGGGTCGCATTACACTTGTAGAACATAAGTGGAATCTTCGTTTGCATACATCAGGTTCCTAATTATCCTGTTTTTTGTTTTTTTTGCTACTCCCAGTTATGACCTTTCAGAGACAGTGAGACTTCTGTGTATAACATGTTGGAAATTGGCTGCATAAATGACAGATATGATACCCTGTTACATTTATTCCAGATACTTGTATGTTTGTGCTTTATTGGGCTTATTCATTACCAAGGAAATAACGAGATTGGAGTCTGTACTGTGCAGAGCATCACAGTTTAGCATTGTGCTCTCCTTGAAATTGCACTAGGATAGCCCCCTTTACACTTGACAATGGACTTGGTGCGTTCTGATATTTCCCATATCCTGCTCATGCGGAGGAGTGTATGGAGATGAATTTAGCTTAGAATGTACCATAGAAGT
Organism: Hemicentrotus pulcherrimus; assembly: GCA_003118195.1. Taxonomy (NCBI): domain Eukaryota; kingdom Metazoa; phylum Echinodermata; class Echinoidea; order Camarodonta; family Strongylocentrotidae; genus Hemicentrotus; species Hemicentrotus pulcherrimus. The sequence goes on along the minus strand of BEXV01000170.1, from coordinate 31,455 downwards.
TCTAATATCTGTATTGAAGTCATGGGTCGAAGTTGGAAGAATGACATTTGAGCGCAGAAGTAGATGTATGTTTCATCCACAGCCGTGTAATGAACATGCGTGTGGCATTTGAAGAATGCTCTAATCACAGACAAGGGAATCGAAAATAGGCTTGAACAGCCCTTGCATATTTGAACAGATGCTGCATTCTGTGCACACTGAGGCCCTACAACATCCCTGTACATGCTTTTTAAAGTGCTTCGTAATCCCCGATCGAGTTCTTCGCAGTCCGCAGCCACCACAAGCATGTTTTAGTTAAATTCTTGATTGATGTAAAGTACTATAGTAGCTGGTGTTGGCTATTTAATGGTGAGCCCATAAACATGCATAAGTTATTTGACACAGGCTTGTCTACAGGGACGAGAAATATAAATGTTGATATTCACGTCTTGCCTGTCAGTCTGAAACCAGTGCTGTACCTATTATGAGAAGCTACATGTATGATAGTTCGGATGATTCACATTACCAACTGAATAAAGTTACATGTACCTGTAGCGTTGAAATACTTTTGTGCAATGAAAATCAAAGATATAGAATGAATACGAGGACACTTATTTTCTTTTTTGGGGGGTCACTTTTTTAGGTCAGCCATTGGCATAATTTTTTTTTTTCAAATAAAAAAAAAAAAAAAA
>BEXV01000170.1:4025-30164 GCA_003118195.1 Hemicentrotus pulcherrimus | reverse complement strand
GGGGGGGGGCATGGCATAGGGGAAATAGTGGAGAATAGCCAAGGGAGGATCAAGGAATGGTATTGAGAGGGGGAGGGGGATATTGGAGAGAGAAAGAGGGAGTGAGAGAGTCGGGGAGAGACACAATATCTTATAAAAAACAACCTAACAAATTAGTCACAAAAGATTTTGTATGTGCCCATGCTAAAGTGGGCCAATTTTTGGTATGATTCTTTTATTAGATTTTTTTCTACATTCCTAAAGCTCTTTTTTAACTTTATAGAGCTATATTTTCTCTTAATTCCTTTGGATTTTTTTTACTGAAGAGATGGGGAGAGAGGAAGGAAGCACAATTTAAAAACTAGCAAATAATTTTTGCATCTGGCAGAACAGGTAGTTGTGATAGGGAGGTTCACACTGAATGACATGAGTCATATGCTTTAAGCATTAAAATGCAGTTCTCCTGACAGTGAGATAAAGTCTTTACATGCATGGATTCATATGAAACATGATGTGAATTATGTGACAGTGAGCATACACGTAAATACATTCTACCTGATCATAAGGCCCTAATACTCGGAGGGCAAGCACACCTTTATGCCTAGGTCATATTTGCCGCCGTGGCCGTGCAGTCTAAAATATCTATGGCCAACAGCAATTATAGGACCGCCGTAGCATTCCCACGGTCACATACGGTACCGGTCATATTGTGTTGGGGTAGCTGCACGGCATATTTTGAATGTGTGGAGAAAGAAAGTCTGCGACTGCGGTACAGCCTTTGAAGTTACATGTATGACGCATGGTTGCCTTAAAGCGTCCCTTCGGCGACCGTAGCTTTTTGACAAATACTAAGGCAGACGCAAGGTAGCCGTAAGGTGCCTGCAAGGCGGCCGAAGGGGGACCATACGATGAACGTGCGGCGTTACTGATACTACAGCTTCATCCCTTAAAAGGCAAGGCTACCGTACACCTGACGTACGGTTGGTGTGGAATCGCTCTACCGATGGCTACGGCGTGTCTAATCACTTCTGCGAACCTAGAAATGAAAACAGTTAAAACTATGCAAGATAATCCTACTGTGACCAGTACGGCCTGTATAAATAGGGATACGCCCTAGGGTGACCTGGCCGCCGCAAGTATCTCTTGATTTCACGTCGTACGGCTGTTGTATCCTAGCCGTAGATCAAATGTGACCTAGGCATTAATGACAAAAGGTAATTTTTCCTTTTTGTGAAACTCGGAGTTCAAATATCTACTGGGTATTAAATTCAGCTTATTTCATATTAATCTTTATGATGTCATAACGTTTTTCAAACACATTTTCAAATTTTTTATCTCCTAGATATGCTTTTATGTTTATGCTTCATTTGTATCTTTCACATTTTTTCCAGATTATTACAAATATCTTTATAATCATCGTATGTTATGCAGTTTTATACTCTATTCGTCTTCTTTATAAAAGATTTCTAGTTAATCCACATCTTCACGATAGTGAAATAAAATCGCATACAGTTTGAGTGACGATTTTCCTCACTACCGTCACTTTGTGAAAATAGGGACGAATTGTGCTTCTTTGTTGCATTTTCACTCTTATTCTATTGGGTGTGTCTCCTTATGGTTTATCTTCAATTGAATCACTCAGATTTTTTTCTAGATATTCCACATTTTCATAAAATTGTCATAATGTGTTTCAATTTCTTTCATCTATTTTAATGATAATATCTTCCTTCTTAAACAGCATTGCTTTCCTTTACAATTCTTGAGTGGTTCACATCTTCATTAGATGCTGTATAATATGTTTTGCAATTGATGAGCAATTCTCCCATGTTTTTCTGCAGTTTCATTTTTTTGAGGTGCTCTCTTTCTTATTTGTCATGTTCTACATCTTCTGCAACCTTTGAGTATGTATTTTTTTCATTATATAGTTGTCCCTGAAGTATGATATATCATCCTTTCTTTCCTGTCTCTGACCCTCCACTCTTCCATCATACATCACTGTCTGTGAATATCTACAAACCCTTCATTAGTGATGTATGAGATGCCATGACCGTCATCAAAATGAGTGCGAACATGTTGTAGGCTGCATGTATATTTATGTACCCTCTTTATGATCAACTATTCAATATGTGCTTTTCTTTTGTAATTAACCACACATTGGTCTTTGTTACATAAATTGGAAGTTTGTTGCATAAAATATAACAGCAGTATTTTGAGGGTTAACAATACTCTCAACCTATCTTTACCGGTTGCTCCTGACCTTTCTTTGGTGTGCCTCTTTTTCAAAGTCTTTCAACCCTTAGATGAACTGCCGGTCATGCCCAAAGATGGTGTACTCGTCATACTGTAAAAAAAAACCTTGATCCTGAACGCTATGCTTATTTCACTCAGGTGGTGGTCATGCGATTCATTTGCTCACCCCTACCCCCACTCTGTACCCTGCACCCTGCACCCCATCACAGATTGACTGGTGGTCATGCCCTTTTTGTACCGCTATCACAGTGTCTGTGCAACCTATGTCACATCAATCACTAGTCATGCCCCCTCATCCTCATACCCCCATCCCTATGTGTTAGAAAGCTGTGATGGGGAATTAAATTGATAGTCTCCTACGACTTTCCCTCAACATTACATATGCCCTGTCATAATGCATTTGCACCCCATTCCAGGTCAATCACTGATCACACCCCCATCACCACCTTGCCCCTACCCCTGTGTGTTTAACAAACTGCGATGGGGGAGTAAATTGATTAGGCCTCATTCTATCTGACACCTCCTCGACCTTACCCGTGTCTCCATCACAGTATCTGTGCACCCCATATCCCATCAATCACTGGTCATGCCCCCTCATCATCTTGCCCCTACCCCGTGTGTTTAGCAAGCTGCGATGGGGGAGTAAATTGATCGGCTCCCATGCTGATCCACAGACCACATCCATAATTCAATCAGAGCTGACGACTCCGCCGTCCTGTTCAACCCTTTCGCAGGTTCGCTCCCCATCATTTACTGTGTGGCAGAAGAGGCCTATCACTTTGATATCGGATTAAAGGGATGTATGCATATATATATAGAATTGCCAACCTGCACAAACAAATCAACATACATTCAAAGCCATTATTGTATCTACAAATTTCTATTTTTAGGATATGTACATGGGGTATCACATCTTTGATCATCATCTAAATAGATGTAATTTATAAGAAAAGAATTTTCTTGTAAAGAATAAAAACAAAACAAAACAAAAAATGACTTGGATGCCAACAGATGATTTGAATTATTTTTATATTTATGTGGTTTAATAACTCCATTCAAGAAATACAAATCTACAAATTTGAATAATTGTATACATACTGTACATCACACTCTTAAAAAGGGAGAAATGTATACAAGCATGTATAATTATCGCCGATACAATATTTGGACTTTAAGGATTACAAAATCCATGATGAGAAGTATTGAATGATGCAAAGCAAATTGATTGAAGTACTTAAAAAGACCCTCTTTGTCATCCTGTGCATACATGTAATAAGAAATACTGATACAAAAGAAAGTATTTGCTGAGAGAGAGAAATTGTGCTGAAATATGATATTGCATACTCGTTTTATAAGCAGATGAAGTATTCTGGGTGGGAAGAAAATGTTTATTTTTCTCTACCTTTCAAGATATGATAATATGGCTTCATTTCTTTCCTAGCAAGCTTACTTGATATCAAAGATTACCTGCATTATTCACGAAATGAGACATTGAAAAGGCAACAGTAACATATGGTATTTATTCCAAGAGGCATTCGTTCTTTCTATGTAATGAAACTGAATAACATTTTTACATTTACAGATGGCATCCTTTTTTAACATACCAATCCATTTGGGAGAAACAAAATATTATAGTTTTCATAATAGTAATGTGATAAAAAGATGATGAAATCAGATATAAGAATGACAGGTACTTGATAAAGACTCCCTAATTTACTATTTCTTGTAAGTTGCTTCAATTTTTCTTATTTTCATAAAAAAGGACTATTTTAAATAATGTCTGCGGAACAGCAACAAATCGTTACCATAAATCATGTTAAGACAAACAATAAGTCATTCTTCCAGACACTTTATTAATACACATCCATCAGACCTTTGCGCTAGTGCATAAATAAAGAGGAGATGATAAATATTATGATTGACAATCGTCATTAAGCATGTCTCCAAGCTTTTCACATTAATGGCATTTTTTTACCCATGTGATGAAGTTTTGTTTTGAATTCATGTTTGGAGAGTAATTATTTAGAAACAAGTAGGGTTTTTTTTAAGGAGTATTTTTAAATAAGCAATTGATGAGCAACAGAAAGCTGTTGTATGAATTTTACCCCTGAAATCTACTTGCTGTGAGAGCACTGTAATATGATTTAACCCTCACAGTGCTGCAAGAATTCCAAGTTTGATTTTGCATATACATGTATATCCACCTAACTTCCGTTTTTCATTGTATTTCTATATACAAACAGTGTACCCAGAACATGTACCTACCATCAACATTCATGAACTATATCAAATCAATGAAGATATTCTGGGTTTTAAGAAAAGAGATTGAAATATAACATACAGAAACGGTGGCAACTATACTATGTATAGGTATGACTTTGAAAGGGTTAATCCTTTAAAAAAAAAAAAATTTGATTCTCAAAATGTTGCTTTATTATAAAATATTGATGCATCTCTCAAGCAATGAGAGCATGACTCATTCATTCCACTCATTTGTTTGAAAATCAAAATGACAAGTACATTGTGGATTCTCTTGTGAGTGTTTGATATGTAGTCTTCTTGCCTCTTAAGATTAAACAAGCCTTTGACTTCACACACACGGGGGTGGAAATCCATCCCCAACCCACTCAAGTGAGGTGCTATTAATCACAATTCACCCTCCAATTTGGCCCAGACAGTCGTCGTCGCAGGCAATCAGGCATATTCTTGTCACATTGGTGCTTACTGCAGCAGCTTCACAGCATCCTTTCCAAACACCTCCAGAGCTGTGTTCTCATTTAATACAAATCACCTTTTTTTCAAAGAGGTCTCCCTTTAATTTCTTCTTTTAATGCACATTAGTAATTAGCATTCTAGAAAACAATTTTATAGAAGATATAAAACCAAGACAAATACTGGATTATTATGGATTGCTCTAACATCACTTTTTCTTCTTTTCGTTGATACGTGCTTAATTTGGTTACTTCTAATTGTTTGGATAATGCTTTTCTAAAAAGACAGACTCTATGCACCATTCAAGATTACTTATCTTCTTCAAAAAATAGTAATCTGATAGATTGAAATATTCTGGCATCATTCTAGCATCATGCATTTTCACCAGGGAATGTTTGCTGAATGAATATTTGTGCACACACCGATCACAGTCCCTGAGTTTTTAGTATGCCTGTCCACTCTTAATCTCTGAGGTCATGTACCGACACCTCACTTCGGCCAACTAGCCTATATTTCTTGTAGTAATTTTCCCACATTATTCACACTTCCATTGCCACACAAACTCTTTCACTCTTTACGAGAATAACGCCTCTGATGCCCTACTTTTTGCATGGATACTCCAAATTTTGTATGCCCTGTCTATCTTCAAACACTTCTTTCAGAGATTAGGCAGTTGTGTGAACATGGCTCTAGAACCTCATTTAGGTCCCAGTGCTTCATACCTGATCAAATATTAATGACAGTTTACACTGATTAAAGAAAGAAACACAGAGCCAGACCTCGTATGGAAAATTTATTTCATTAGGAAGGATTCTCTCCTGTTGTTTGTTGTATTTTGCTAATTAAGTGTTTAGGATTTATGATGAATAGTAGACCAAACCCTGACCATAGGCCTGTTTTCATCAGCTCAAGTTTGCCAAATAATCCACTATTTTCAGACTGGGGATATTATCTCGAAGCTTAAAATTGTGTCTTCACCAGATCTATATGCTCATCGAAAACTAGCTCAAACTGATATTTTCTTGACCAAATATCCCGCTTATTGTAACTGCGGGCTGATGAAGGCGTAAATTAGCTGGATTTATTGCGATCGGGATAGTTAAAATAGCGGTCTATTCGGCAAACTTGAGCTGATGAGGACAGGCCGATTGAGTATGTAAATCAACAGGAAAGATTCTCTCATGTAGCTTGTATCTTTTGGCAAATTAGTCTCTATAGGATACATTAAGTGATGATGTGGTCTTCTATTACCATTGTTTATCCGGACTGTTCATAAATATCTAACCAATTGGTTCAGATTTCTTTAGCACTATACATTACATCACCAGTATTGATGTTAATTCTCAGGCTTCCAATAATTCACTAATCATTTAACATACTTCTCCTTCCTAACTTAATTATTTGTATGGCTCTATAAGGTGTGGTGGTCACTTCAGATGGTCAAAGTGGACTCTAATTGGTTGAGTGCAATCTAACTGTCCACAAGCAAGGAGAAAACTGTTAAATCGTTCAATGCTGAATGTATGAAGAAGTAGCCTTGAAGTGATGTTTAACTTGTTAAGAAGCATCACTTATATACAGATGGCGTTTGGTTTGTGTGACTGACTCCGTGTGTTTTGCATGTTTCTGTTTCCTCGAGCTTGCGAAGGGAAATGGGACATGAAATATTTTGACTATGAAAACAGAAGTGTATTGCAGTTCTTTTTCCTTGGGTCTGTAATTATGTATATGGTGTTTTAGGCATGTCAGTCACTCCTACTTATTGAATGAGCACATACTTGTGCTGTTTGTAGCGTTTTGCAAATTACTATATTAGGATATTACATTATTGCAAATTCCTTTATGCTCTAGATGTTTGTGTATGTGCTATTGTTAGCTGGAATGTAAGCTTTAAAAAAAAGAAAAGCTTGCTGTGTGCACTACTACTCATATGAGCAATTTGCAGTAATTTACATCAATTTACGGTTTCAAGAAAATGTTTTAACGACAATTCATGGTTTTACTTTGAAGTTAATGTCACGCAGGATACAACTCTTCGGTGAACATTTGTGCCACCAAATTTGCAGGCATGCACCAGAAATAGCAATTTGTGAGACAAGTTTTCAGTCTTTGTGCTTATTGGTTCTTGAGCTTGATACAAGTATTATTCCAAGATACCTGACTTGACAATCACTTTACCTCTTTTGAATTTATTTACTTAAAGAGAAGTTTGAGTTCTGGGAAGAGGTAAACAATAATTTGTGAGTGTTATCATTGTTATTATGCAAGGGTGGAAGAACATCAGATTAAACATGTTCCCTGAGAAGCATGGCTCTTCAAATGCCTTCATATTATAAATATGACATGAAACATCGTAAAAATCGGAGGGTGGGGGGGAGGTTTTTTTTCGCCATGTGCTTGTGTAGTCCCATTTACATCATTCTGTGTACAGTGCTTGAAACTTTGCCAAGATTTGGCCAAATTTCTTATCATTTTGGTGATTCCAGAACCTTGCAATACATGATCAACCTTTTCTGATAGATTCCACACCATTTCTTTCACATGACCAGAACTCAACTTTATCTTTAACCCTATGGTTCAATACAATTCTAAATCATGTATAATATTGATTTATAATGTTTAATACCATTATTATAATAACTTTTTTATTTTGATGTAATGCAATTTGATTAGTTTGTATTAATCGATGGTGTCAGCCTTGAGCTGCATTTCATGTTGTTTTTAATAAACCAATTAAATTAAATTCTATTCACTTCAATTTCAAGAAGTAGGCCTATCTATGTCCCCAAATATTGGATACAGTTCCAAAATCTTATTGATTTACACCACCACAGTACTGAAACGCATCGATGGAATGACATATTTTAGGCTCCTATAATCAATAAAAGTGATTTTTTAAATTAAATCCATTTTATTTGAGGGTTGAGGTGCATATTTGCTCATAGTTCAAATTGTTTAGGAACATGGATTCATTTTGTGGCTCTAGATTCTCTAAAGATATATAGTGTATATTACGTTTAGAGACTGTGGCAAGCGTTATATACGCTATACATCTTTAGAGACTCTATGGCAAGCATAGAGATGCATGCAGCTTTGACTTGTCATATTTGCGATGATAGACCTTCAATTATAATGAGTCTACCACATGGGTCTGATGGTCATAGGCCCTACATCATAGACCTGCTGTACATATGAGAGAAAACAACAGCAATACATTGTCTTCTCTGTAATGGAGACTGTCTGCCTGGAGCCTTGAAGACACTTATACCTCGCATGAATAATCAAGAATTCTTCCTTGGTCATTATTGAATTCTGTTGACATCATTAGATGATTTCAATTTCATTTTAAATTTCTATCCTCCCATTTCCTTATCTTACATGATTTGATTTGTGTACCAAAACATTTTTGATCCCCTTGACGCTGTAATAATTAAAAAAACCCTGACAACTACACCATAAACACAGAAAGAAAGAACAAAATCTGAAAGTGATATGAATATACATGATTAATTGGAGACTGTTTCATTTTCACCAAGCATGCATTTCTGCTGGGTTTATTCCAGCGTTACCTAGGGCATAATATTCAACAGGTTCAGTCGGTCATTTGCACGTTAACTTGCTCCTTGCAAAATTCACCACCCCGGTATCTAGCTGCTGATAATTAATAATAATAATAATAATTCTCATCTTCAATTTCATTACCCTTAGGCAAATTAACTAATGAGATGAGCTTTTATACTACAATCCTGTCAAACTGGTTTAATACTATCCTTATGCGTAATGCTCTAAGACGGCTGCAGATAATGATCATTATTGCATTATTACGGCATACCCTAAGCTTGGTAATGAAAATGAATACACCCAAAACACAATGACTTTTGCCACACTTTGGACATAGGCCTGTATACAAAATATACATGTATTGTGCATTATGCAGGTTTTTTATGGATTAGTAAATAGCAGGCTGAGGCTAATTATTTCTGCTGGGAATTTGTAAGCAATCAATAGTTGTGTTCGCATAGCAAATCCTGTATCTTCTAGATTGGTTTTCCAGAAGCCTATAGCCTATCTTGTTATGTTCACACAGTATCCATTCTTTAATCTAATGAGAATTTCAAGACTAGAATATCCCATGGCCCTCATCAAACTAACACAGTTGGTATTGTGTGAAGGTGTTGATTATATGTATATGATTGTGGTCGTCTTGTATATACATCAATTTTGAAATGCTTCAAATGAGATATTAGAGTATTCAAAGCAAAATTATCTACCACTTATCATCATAACGCCACCAATTTTTTAAAATAAATAGACGTCATGAATGGAAAGATCTAGTTAATAATAAAATTGTGCAATATGCATGTGACAACCTTGCGTCCAGCACATAACAGATGTCATGATAATGCTTAATAAGCTACAAAATATATCAGATGTAAGACTTTTGCTCAAATTTTGTTGGAATATTTCTGAAAATTTCTGTCTACTTTGTGCACACTATTATTATCATTATTATTATTATTATTATAAGCTTTAATTAAGTACCTCCAAGAAGTAATCAGAGAATTTAGCCACAATGCGGTTGCGGCTAGTGACTGCTCTCCCACTCAATATCTACCGATGTAATTTCCCATATTCGTACAATTATATTTGGAGCATTTATTAAGTGCCATTCTGATATTTACATCGTCCTCCCCCTTGCAAATAGTGAAGGGGGATATGCTTGACCTGTTTTTCTGCACATACATTGATGAGTAATGTTTGCACATATTTTAGTTCTGTGTACAGTCAATGTTACTGCTATACTGAATTTCCCATAAAGGTGGGATAAAGATGCTGGTGAAATACTTTTGTCTTAATTTTAAAGGAGACACATACTATTATGTTCCCAAACAGTATTTACCTGATCTGATTTGTTAAACTCCTTTTAACAATAAATATGATTATTGACATTTCATGATATCTTCTCTTTTGAAAATATTGATTACTCATTATATAGAGACTATTGATGTAAGTTTTATGAAAACTAATATTTGAATGCAAGAAAGCACTGAAACCTATCTTATCCTTCTGATTCCGCTTTGGGATAAATCATACTCTGGCAAAGCAATGGTTAATTGATGTTAAGATGATGGCTAAAGCAAGACATAATTGGGGGGGGGGAGGNTGTAAAATATTAATTAAATTAAATTAAATCAATGGGATATTAAAGTCCTCAACTAAATACACTCCACTTAATTGAAATTGAAATGAGAGAGAAATGAGCAAAACAATATCAGTTGCACTTGATTTAAAGTAAGGGTATTTAATGAGCTTAAATGAGTACCTAGGTAAAAATAAAATTTGTAAATCTATCCAGCCATATAATATCCTCATATCAGATTAACATTGTAATAAAAACATAGGGTAATTAACCTTTTCCAAATCCTTTCTGTCTGCTTTTCCCTCACAGGAAATACATCACTGTCTCTGTGGTCGACGATGAGGAATATGAGAAGGAGGAGACATTCTTCATCGAGCTAGGCACGCCCAAGCTGGTCAGGAGAGGTAATGGTACGTGTTCTGGGCCCTCGTCTCTTTTCTTACACTTTTCGTAGAGCATAATCTCCATGTGACTTGCCGCAGGAATAATCCATTTATTTATAGAAGTATGAGGTGATTACTCCCTTTCTCATGATTTCAATGAAGAAAATATTTTCCTCAGGTTAGCAGAGAATTTGTACATTCAAAGCTTGTATCTGTGTTTATTTTTTGAATCAATATTTGACTCTTTGGTAAAATAAATGATCTCTTCATTTCCCAAGAAAAGCGTTTCAATACAATTACCCACAATTATAGTATTATTAAAAATCTATTTAACTTTAACAAAGGCAATGGAAAGAAAATACAGATTATTTACATATTGGAGCATGTGATACAGATTTTGAACCACCCAACCCTCAAAATCTGATGCTTTCTTGGAGACTCTTTAAATTTTGAAAGGAAAATATATTCATATGCCGACAACTGGAATGTCCCTATCTCAATTTTTAGTTGAGAATCATTTATTTGCAATCGTCCCATTTTCTGTTTGATGGAAATCTTAGCACCCTTGTAGCAGGTCACATTTTCATCAGTTCACTGATGACTTCGCAATGTTATATGTGTAACTCTAATGCTTTCAATCTTACGGTTCTTTAAACTGACACTTCATTTCTCATGACTGCATTCTCATCAACTCAACTGCCTCGATAACCCTCTCATTGTTAAAACTCTAACACCTCGTTCACACACGACTTTATAAACTATTTGAAATTTAAAAACGCCACAGCAAAATAAAGGAATTTAAAAAGCATAATGCTCTAAACATGAAGATCAGGCATCTGAGTATACTATGAATCCATATTTGACTGATGTTGGGTGTTGCTACTTTAAAAAAAAAAACCTCTTGCCTTTTCTTCAGGCATAAAATAATTTTATTTTGCTGAGGCAAAGTTTTTTTGTGGTTTAATGTGATATGTGTGAATGAGGCTTAATGGTATCCCTTCTTCTTTCACGTGCATATTTCGTATGAATGAATCATTGCAAGCCATAAAGCTGCAATGTCATCTATTGAGAACCAGAAGGGCGTTAACTCTGTAATGAGTTAATGTCCTGAATCTTACTAGACGATGTACAGCATCTTGCAATTGGGGTGAGCAATGCAGTGATAGACTAGAATATTCCTATCATCTTGGGAATTCTAGATAGTTAAGAAAAAATGGATTATTGCTGATAAGAAGAGTTTAAAACTAGTTCTCTTGTTTTTGATTAGATTCATCTCCTGGCAAAAATATTGTTTTGGCAAAAATATTGTTTTGACAAAATTAACCCAAGAGTCATGATTGTATTAACATAGATAGAAGTTCTTTGAAGTTCAATTTTCATTTTATTCAACAGTTAGAGGATTGTGGATTCAAACTTTTTTGAAATAGTGCAGAGAGTTAGAATTGAGGGATTTATACATGTATGGATCGAAAAGATCATTTAGATTGTAACAAATATATGCCGTATACTGCCTTCTGTATTGCAGCCTGTTGTAAGAAGAGGTGAAAGTAGATTAACTCTGAGGTCTTATCCATTCTGCATATTTCCACTTTTAACATCGATGTTACTAACCATTTCCATCTTTGCCATGTTTTTCCTACAGCATTGCTGAGACACTGCTCTTACTTTATTTTCCGTCTCAACTTTGTACATGTTTAAAGCCGGAATTATATTTTGCTGAGCTGAATATAGCTGTTCCTACTATGAAACATGGATTATTTTATGTTAATGCTTTAAGAGGATCAAACCTATTTTAGTCCAAGTAATGTAAGAGGATTTGTAGCATCATACCAAAATGAATAGGGACAAATTTTGCAATTGAGCTTGAGAAGATAACTTGACATTTTTCATGAGTAGGTAACCTCGCTATGGGGAGTTCTTTTCACTATCAACCCTTTGTGAGCTTAAGAAGATAAGTTTACATTTTGCTTGTCTACAGTGTGTACATGTAGGTTACCTTACTATAGGGAGTTCTTTTCAGTATTAACCCCTTTGTGAATAAAGAACAGTTGCAATAAATTATGTTTACCAAAAAGGGGGACATTTAAAGGACTTGTAATAACCAAGAGATTCAAAATGCTTATTCTTGTATAATTGGAAAAAACTTGCAAATTTGTCATATTCCCCATTTTGTACTGAAGTTTTATAACCTGTTCAAAGGGTAAGCAAGAAGAAGGTAACATTTTTTGAGATCTAGTAGGATATAAATTCTGTACAATGTATTAGTTACTGCTCTTCTCTCTCTCAGCAAACGATATATTTTTTTATCTTCATATATGCAGTATTAATGCAAATATGCCTGAAAATTGCCATCACTCTAGAGCAGTTGGTTTAAAAGATAATTTTTTTTCCCCTCGCAAATCTATTACACTTGTAATTCCCTGTTTTTTTTACAAGACTACCAACCTGTTAGAACCATCAGTCTAAATTCACTCTTAATTTTTGTCAGTTGCAACAATTGCTTTCCAAATCAGTTTTCATCTCCAAGATTATTAAACCACTTAACATCTCATTAACATAATCATTCTTTAGAGCCACTGCTCTTCAACATTGTAACATCTTTTGAGTTGTAACAACTTCATTCCAGTTCAATGCTCCATCTGCAAAACTATCCAACTTTTTAATATCTCATTAACATTCATGACAGATCATGCTCTCATGTATTGTGACATAACAACTTCTTTTCAAATCGGATCTTCATTTGCAAGATAACCATACAGCATCTCATTAATATACTAGCCATAGAGCATTTGCTCTCAAAGATGGTAACATTTTGTCAGTTGTAGCCTTCTAATTTAAATCTCCATGGAGAACAACCATTTAACATCTCATTAACATAATCATGAGAGATGCTGCTCTTGAAATTCATAACATTGTGGTAGTCATAACAACTTTCTAAATCCAATCTTCTTCTGTGAGACTTTGTAACACTGTGACACTGCCATCTCTTGCAACCTAAGTCTGCATTGTTTGCTATTTTTTTGTCTCCTTCATACATCTGTCTCGCCTTGAGGAATTGTGCCTTTGACTACATGTCATGTGAATGTTGTCTCTCGGGGCCCAGACCTGAATTTGTTGTACACCGTTTTATAATCTTGAGATCCAACAAGCTCTTTCATCTCTTGTTGGTGATGTCATCCTAATCCACTAAAAATATACACCTATTGCTTACTTTCTACTGCAATTGTGTATAATTTTATCAACATTTTTGTCCTTTGCTAATTCTACTGTTTGTCTTGATATCTTTATATGTCGGTCAATTATATTTGTGCAATTTTAAAAAGTATTCTATACTTTGCCAAATTTGAATTTATGAGATAGATATTGTTGTTTGTAAAGAGTAATGATATATGGTATCATTGATTTGGCTGAAAATTTGTGTACTCACCATTATGAAAATGATTTATTTTGTATGAAACACTATATTATTTCATCTCATATATTATCATCTAGCTAGAGACAGAAGGGTGTCAACTTTTGTAAAAGTGAAGGAGAACTCAATGTAAAATACTTTTAGTTAACAGCCTTATGCCTCTTTATACCACATGTTATAAGGTGGAAGGGTGACTAATTAGTAACATCGTTCATCTTTTATTAAACAGGTTCTCATATATCTTGTGTACTATGAATACTTTGTTTTGTTTTATTTAAATAAAAATGATTTACTCATTAGTTATACTCATACTAATGTCATAGATCTTTTTACAATGGTACACAGAGACTCATTCAAAACTCAAATAATCTATTTGTACTTTACTTTTTATGGTTTTACATAATTTGTAAACTTTAGATTGTAGGCTATATTCCTTGATGTAGAGTAGAATGCATTTAGTCAGTATTAATTCTCATATTAACGTGGGAAATTTGGTTTTACTGTTATTGGAAAGCAGTATTACATGATTAAATTAGAGATGACCATATGTAGAGGTAGTCAATCACAGAGTCAGAGAGAAAAAGAGAGAGTGAGGAATTCACAAAATAGAAATAGAAAACAAAAAGGCAAACAGAGAGAGAGAGAGAGAGAGAGAGAGAGAGAGAGAGAGCGAGGGAGCTACAAACAGAAAGACAGACAGACAGACTGACAGACAGACAGCTTGGGGGAGTATATGGTTGGGATATGAAGAGACAGAGAAAGAGATACATATGCAGACATATTAAATAGACAAGTGAAGAAGCTAGGCATAAAAATGCAAACAAATCAGGCTCAACGAACGCTGCTTTGCTTTGCTGCCTGTATCATGTGTCTCTGCTACCATATATTTTTAACACACATATTTGTCACCATTGCACCTGAGTTAACATTCTGATCAATACGATAATGGCTACTGGGTTTTTGATTACAGAGTAAGCAAATGAGAATCACTTCTATCGAAAGGTAATGGCGGAACCGGTATAAGAGGTTTCCTTCCTGCTGCTTTACACTGTACAGTAGCTAGCTCTCTCTAGGTACTACATGCATTTGTCGCCTTGGTATTTAATAGAGTAGCGCACATCCTCTCTGATTTTTGTTGTTATTATTATGATTATTATTATTACAACAAATATATAAAGAATCAGAGTCCCGCTCTAGTATTCTGAGCATGCAATAATGATTGCCCAGCTATTGTGTCATTGACCTCTTTCAAACTAGTTTCTTCAAACAATATTTCTTTATATGATGTTGGTCTCTAGTCTGTACACTTCTTTCACTATTAAAGCGATGATAAAGCATTAGTGGGCCCTTTCTAGGACCAACTGATCCTTGTGATGTTACCATGAAACTCGCTAAAAATATTCTTTATACGCTGTTGCTTTTAATATACAAGTTAGTATAATTTTCCTATAGTCTGAATAAGCTCTTGGGTTGTTTGGGGCACCCCTGAAAAGAAATAGAAATACCCTTGTAGCCTCCAGGTTTGCACCATCATGAATGGCAGATTTGGGCATCTCAAATTTGCAGAGACCTATACACATGGACTACGACTAGTTTGAAAGGCAGGAACCCTTGTTAGGCATAATGCTCAAAAGAAGCTGAATTATTAGACTGTGTAAAGAGCCTGTACTGTAGCTGCTTCTGACATAGGCATAGACTGGCAAATTTAGGCTAGGCCTAAAGGCTTTGTGGAATTTTTATATACAAAAAGAAAGCAAGTTTCACCACATAGTCTCTTTTTTAAAAACTAAAGTAAAATGTAGATGTGACACTGAAACTTATCAAAGTTTTATTTTGCAGCTCATAAGAACTGTTTTGTGTAACAGATGGGGGGTTCGGGGAGAAGAAATATTATTGAAGGGAGGAGAGGATATCAAAACAATATCATTGTTGGATTAATGTATTGATCAAATTATAAACATTGCTGCCAACAGCTGTCTGTGATCAATCAAATATGTTTACCAAAATTTTCATTTTGTAATTTGCAATTAATGAAGCAGAGAGGGTAATGATGATTTTGGTATACTCCAACTTTTAAGACTTGTTTTCTTGCATTTTTTAATGGAAAGCATTGTGATGTAATTTTAAGTTGTTGATATATTCAAAGCTTCTGATAGATACACATATTATCAAAGTGCATGCTCTGAAAATGTATTTTTAACCATGGTGGCAAAACAATTTTTATTCAAAATATTCCTGTAGGCAAATCCATTACTGTATCAGATTGCAATTAGAGTCCTTGATCAGCTTATGCCTATGGTCATGGATGCACATTTTCAATATGTGATGTTGTACATGACTGGGGCAAGTATAGGGAAATAATGGCAACAATGTTTCTGAAGAAAAAAAAAAGATAAAGATTGCATCTGAGAAGCTATCTTTTAGTGTTTTTGAAATTCTCAAATAAATTCATGAGAGAGAGAGAGAGAGAGAGAGAGAGAGAGAGTGTGTGTGAGTGTGAGTGAGAGTGAGAGTGAGAGAGAGAGATGTATGGAAAATTGCTAATCTATTTTCATAAAGAAAAGCAAAGGACGTGGGAGTAAACACCTGGTTTTGTTATTGTAAACTTGTGCTAAATGAGGTTTATAGGTTTGACATTCTGAAACCGAAAACTGTCTTTCATGATCCAATATCAAGGCATGCCTTTGATTACTCTCTGTTCTTCTTTACACACTCACGTATCACAGATTTTAAAAAAGTAAATGCACCCGATCAATAAAACACACACGTGAATCAATCCAACTTCTCAAGTGTAATTTCATATCTGCAGATATATAGCTTGCTTTTATTATGCTCTTAAATCTATGAGGGAAAGGAGGAAACTAATACAGCATTTGACTTGTAACACTTCATTGGATAAAGCACAGTTCTGGCTTGAGTTCACAACTTGGTGAAAGGTGATTGAACATGGATATGATTTTTACTGATTTCAATAATAGCTGAAGACCGCTGAAATATCATTTTAGAATAAGATGAAGACAATATATTTGCAAAATTATTTTTATGAATTTTGATAAAAGAGATAAATTAAGGGAGTGTTATCAATTAGTCTAGATGAATTTTAGTACTTGTGTGCTTGCATTTGTGTTAGGTTTCATAACCAAGTAGCCAAGAGACTTCACAGAGAGAGGAACATGACCAGAATATGTGCTTTGTCCTCAGTCATCCATATACAGAAAATCATAATCATCACCAATCCCAGCGGTGGAGGAATAAACTAAAATGTCATCAACACTTATCATTTTCATGATGATATCTCAAAATTTGCAAACACATTTTCACCTTTTTTAACAAAAATGATTACATGTGTTTTCAATGTACATGAACATGATTCTTTGACATGAAAGGAGCAAAGGAGGGGCCAACGGCCGATACTAAAATGGGCCCCAGGGCAAAGAAGAAATTTCTGAGGAAGAAACAGAAGAAGAACAAGAAAGTGCTGTATACAGGTGAGATGGATTAAAGGCATTTTGTTTGAAGCATATTCAACCATTTTATACTGAGGCATTGTCTATTCATTAAAAAATATTGAACTATAGATCTGAAGGAAGGTTACTATGATTCAGGAAGATATTGATTACATGAACATGCAGTTGTAACATAAATGTACCTTTTGAATTGACAGCATGCATACTGGGTAGTGATGTCACATATGTGAGGTGTTCTCCATTTTCACTGTACATTTTTAGGTCAGCTTCATATTATCAGTGTATTTTCTCCTAATTTATGGATAATTTTCATAATAGGAAGGGGGAAAAAAGCATTTACATGTATGAAAAGAGACTATTTTAATTCCATCAAAACTATATGTTACATTTGGAACATATTAAATCAACACAAAACAATGTTTAATCCTGAATATATGTATATTCCACTACTGGTACATATAGAAGATGTGTTTTTCTACGGCATTACCATTCTTCATGCATAAATACCAACACATCCACCCGTGCTGACTGCTAGGAATACCTGAATACTTACGCATCCAACATCACAAGTACTCCATACTTATTGTATTAATGCATGCTATGAGGAGCGAGCAGCCTGATTTAGAATACCAGGCATGCATGCCTGATACCCAACACCTTTGACCTTGCTATACATACATGTATACTGATCCAGACTGAAATGAAACTGGATGCTTTTATTGAACTTTGTAATGTCTGGGCTACCCTACAACATGTCCTCCGTCGAGAGCCAGAAGGGCTTTAACTCTGTGTAAAATGATACGAGTTGATGCCCTTCCTTCTCTTGATCACAAAACACTATATTTTTTACCTATCCTAACTTTAATTCTAGTAAATTGTATGTATTTGGAGAATATAAGAAATCATATTTCTAATGGTGAAACAGCATTGTATGGATGAAGTAAGCTTTATGGAGAAAATAAGATGTCATATCTGAAATATTGAATTCTGAAATATTGTAATTCTGTTAGATTTAATCAAACAATGAGTTTATACATGATGTACCTTTTGTAATTGATAATAGTTTTTAAATACAAATGAATATGCTATTGCTTTCATGTACTGCCCTTTTATTATTATAGAGTCCTACTGATATCCAGTCTTTTACTTAAAGTGATGTAATATTGATTTGAAAGGAAATAAAACTGCAATAACCAAGATTTATGGTTCTTGTTATACACTGTAATTTAAAAAAGCTTTTTATATTTGGCCTGTAATTACAAGTAGAGGGAAAATGTAATCTAATCTCCCCCTGTAAGGATCAGCTGCAGTTATTATCTCATTATAGGACTGCATTCACTAAATGTTGAATAATAGATCAGTGCGGCTGCAAATGAAAAACACAATTATCCATTTGAATGGGGTAATTTTTAATCTAAACAAGAAAGATTCAATCTAAAAACATTGACCTCATAACAGTCAAAATGAACAAGATGGAGCATAGATTGACGTCCTGACTTTCACTTCCAGTCTCTTTCTCTCTCTCTCTCTTTCTCTCTCTCTTTTCTCTCTCTCTCCCTCTCTCTCTCTCTCTCTCTCTCTCTCTCTCTCTCTCTCACTCTCTTATTGGTCTCATCGGTATGCATTCCTACATTGAGTGCCAGATAGCACTTGTATCTGTAGCTCATAATCTATGGTCGTGATTGTGTACAACTGTTTCTCGTTTTTGTGTGACAGCTCGTTGAATTGGTCATATTAAAGGATTACGAGCTCTCTGCATCATTCTGCTGAGCAGTGTGCAATGCAATACTAGGGTTATTTCTATATTTATGATACTAATATTGTTTTTAAAATTTTTAAATGAGGTCGGTTAATTTAAATGGGCATTCAGTGTTTAGTCTTTGGGTTTGAGAAAGGAAAATCTCAAACATCATCTTACATCAAAGGGCATTTTAGGTTTTAGTTTTTGGACTTGAGTTAGGAGATTCTTAGGGGAGCCTTTACATCATTGTACATCAATGGGAATTTCATGTTTTAGTCTGGAGTTGAGATAGGGAAATCTTATACATCATCTTATACATTGACGCTTTCCCGCTATACTGTCATTGGTAATACAGCCCTCTTGCGTCATAAAAGCTTAAAGACAGTAATATGTGTGTTTGTGTTTAATTTTACGCTTTCTTGTTTGTGAATGGTCCTTATTTTACACTTGTACGTATATGTCAGTCATTAAGATATTACTTTCAGTTTGACATAGATCTCTCATTTGAGCCATATTCATAATAATATGCATCCCTTTGTCATTTGCAGATTTATATATGCATACAAGATGATCCCTATTTCTCATATAACCGATGCTTGAATATAATAAATGCATGTAGGAGTTGACCCCTTGTAGTATTAAGCCTCAAGTGCAAGCTGTCAGTCCTGATCTTTCATGCCTGCTCTGAAGTGCCATGTACAGTTTCTGACAGTTCTTGGCGTTTTTTTAAAAGAATAAGCGGTGGCTATTTGCCCAGCGCTTTACATTTAAATTAAGATACATGGAAAGGTGACAAGACGATTTATCTTATATACATCCCACACGCTATTGTAGCAAATGCACAGGAGTTGGTCTCTTGTAGAGAGCTGGGCATTGTATGCCAAGTTGTCACTGCTAATCTTGCGTGCCTCCACTGAAGCCCCATGCCCAGTTGCTTACAAGTCGTGTTGTTTGCATAGCATACCATGAATGCTTCTGAAGAGCAGTTGACGATACTCAAGTAATGATGCATTGCACTACTTCTGCAATGAACAGAACTGCATGATGGGAGTGTGTTTTGTTTAATATAGTCCTCTATTCCCCCAAAACATGGCTGTCATTACTAAATGTGAGAGGATTTGTGTTTGTTTATAGTAATGGTCATGTTGAATTTATTTTGGGAACGATACAAAAATCATACACTTATCAATGATAAGAAAACCCAGACAAAAATTCACCGAGGTTCGTATTTCCCCTTTCTTTTGGTATAAGTGTGTGTATTTAGCAGGCGATGTATAAATGTATGCTGGTAGTCTATGAAATTCCATTCACGAGCACAGGAAACCTCAATCATTCATCCTAGGAGCTTTCTTGAAAAAATATTATATAACAAACAAGTACCGGTATGTGACAATTATTACAATGTAAGTAGTGAAATAGTTGAGTCAGGGAGAGTACCGGTATATGCTTGCATTTATCCTTGCAATTTGTTGACATTATTGTAGCAGATGGGAGTCCTCTTCAGCTCGCTCCTCGCGGTGATTTCGATTGGGCCAGGTCGTCTCATACCAGGGCAATCACCGTCAAATTAGCATCGATTTCCCAGGACCCCGCCTCGGCTACCCCCTTCCATTGCGCAGACCATTTAAGATGTATGCTGCCAGTCTGCGGGGGTTTATTAATTGAATTACATAAGGGGTTGCAGCGTAATCAATAATAATGTTAACTTGACCCTAGATTGCTGGGTAGAATTTACTCCTACCTTCATTTTGCTTCATTTTGCTTCATTTTTGTACTAGTGGCTCATATAAATTTATTTTGCGAGACACATATTCTAGATTGCAGGGTTGCTGAAAAATATGATTGAGAGGTATGGAAATACATACGCTTTATTTGTACTCGAAGACGATAATGATAAAGATAAATGAGAGACATGGTTGAGATTTATAACTACACAATTCATGTAAAAATGAAGGGGGAGGTATTATTCAGACATATTCACAGTTGTTTAAAAAAAAATTAGCAAGAGATGTGTTGAAGATATATTCTTTTTATAGTCCATAAAATCAAATTGATAAAAAACACATCAGATATAATCCATGTCGATGAAATTGAAAACTTTTCTTGATGATAAAAAATTTATTACCATTATTCAAAAAAGAAGAAAAGAGTGAATGGCAATGTGGTCTTGAGGTTGCAAATAATTTGTCAGTGTTTTTATGAACCAACAAATTTGTCATTTATATATATTACTGTACAGATTCGTTGATTCAATAATAACGCCAACAAATTATTATGCACCACAAAAGATCAGAAAAAAATAATTGCATTTAGGCTGCTCTTTTAATGATTAAGAATTTCTATGAACTATTCAAGATAAATTGTCTATTTGTATGCATCTTTTGTACCGTATTGTGTGTTGAGACTGAGAAGGGTGTCACTACTTTTCTGTTAAAATAAATGAGTTAATGGCTCTTCAGATCCAAAATTTTTTCACAAACTTGTTATTGATTATTAAGAAACAACCCTTTCCCTGCAGGTGTTTGAACACCTCTTCTGCAGCCTCGCTGAATGCAATATGATGCAACTGTATCGCTGTTATCATCAATTCTCATCTTCTAGTGCCATTGGCATAGTTGGTAGTGAGTGAAGTCGCATATAACTCAAGAATGTAATTCAAGTATGATGAGTATGCTCTGTGAATGCTCTTGGCGTCCATGTATTCCTTTGAATTTCTTTGATACTTGAATATACATCACAACGTGCATAAACCTATTTTGTAGATTTCCAATTTGCACTTTAAGGAAACAGATGTGTATTTTAGCTTGTATAAGTGGCAAAGTATGGGCATATAGGGAGTTGAGAGCTTAGATCATATTAAAATTTCCAGTGATATATGTCAGTATTAAAAGGATCGTCATGGAGCTATAAAGCATGATCAGAAATGGGTAATTTTGCAAAATCATTGCGTTGCTAAAAGCAATCTTTCCCTCCATTGGCGCCTATTGCTAAATGTATGTGTGGCAAGAGAGTAACCGTGCATCAAGACGAGGAAACCAACCAAATGGTTGCTGTTAACGAAACCCTAGATCTACTGACCTACCGATAATAATCTTCACTGTATAGAGTAATGAACACACAAACAATGTGGAAAAATTATGAATTTGCGTCAATATCAAGCGCATAATGATGACATCATCACATGATATTTATCACCAAAACAGTAGATAAACACAGACATATGACATCACAATGAAATACGCACTTGTTATGTGTGACTTCATACGCCGTTGACAGTATCCGTGAGGAGTACTACTCACGAATCCTGACGTCAGATGCTACCCCTGACAGCATTTGCTCATTTGCATAATAAGGCCCATGTGAATTGGATTTTATCATATGGTGCTCAGTACCTAGACCAATTATTTTTCTTTTATGGTGGATATTACAACAAAATATTCTGTTGGTCAGATTTTTCGATTTAGCATGTGGAAAAGAGCAAAACCATTTTTTCTTTATTGTCTTTAGTAGATATGAAAACAGTCATCTTGATAAAGCTTGGCAATGAATGAGAAAAACCAGTCAGGGCTCATGAAACCTTTTAGGTATGCATTGTGAATGACAATGAGACATCTGTGATTGGGTATAAGATGGTGCATGTTTAGTACATTGTTACCCATTGAGGAATCAGTCATTTATATTCTATTATATGTGTCTGTTTTCTCAGGACAAATGCCAAACAATTTTTAAGTAAAGAAGTACAAACCTGACATTTTGTATCCTTTCTTTGTGATACTCATTCCATTGTTCCAGCTTGTATGTTCACACTGAAAAGAGACTATATCTTTGGCCTCTGGCAGTCATAACAATTTCCCCATGCATTGTTATTTGGTAGTATGATAAGTTCGAGTAACCAGATACGGCTTGGAGCCAGAAGGGTGTTTACTCTATGTAAAAAGATATGAGGTAACCTCCTTCTGGTTCCAAACAGACAATATTGTCTGTTGAGAGCAAGAAGGACTTAATTATCTCCTGTGGAAGTATCATGGTCTAGTTGATTCGTCACAGAGCTGTGGATCATATGGTTCACAGTTCAAGTCCGGTCACGGCACTAATGTCCTTTGGCAAGCCATTAATCTACAAAGCCACACTCGACCCAGGTGAGGTTAGTAGGTACCTAGCAGGAATTCATTCCCTAAAATGTAGGAGTGCCGATTGCACCCATGCTAAAGCTGGGGTAATAACCGTGGAGCGCCGGGGTGTCAAGTCTGACAGACATGAATCTTTACAAGAACCCACTAATATTATCATTATTTAACACAGAGATGACATCTTTCTGTCTCTCGATAGAAGGTAAACCCTTTGGGCTTTTATAATGAGTTACATAATGTCTAGACTGTGGTAAAGTGAAGCCATAAACAAGAATGTTTCTCCTTAGGTGATATGAAGTTCAGGCATTGAAAGGTGTCGGCAGTGAAAGGGAAACGCTTCGTTGTGTGGGTTGCATATCACCTTCAAGACTAGGGTGTACCATGTACCGTGTATTTAGACCACACAAAAAAAATTGTTAGGACCAAAGGATTTTTAATTTATTTTTTTCATTCATCCCAATCGTCTCACATCTCGGAACTTGGGTCCGATAAAAGTTGGACAAATTATAGTATGAAGTAGGTAAATAATAATGATGATATTATCTTCTACATCCTCTTAATAAACCATACATCTTTACATAAAATGGTTTCTCACAGCTACATGTTAATCACAAGAAAAAGAATAACCGAGTATTGCTCATTTGTTTGTCTTTATCACACAAAATACCAGCACTGAACTTAAATCCTAGTAGTATTCATGCATGCATTCTCTCAGGGGAGTTGTTTTCATTGCAGCGAGCTAGAAATTGATTACAGTGGTCACTCCAGCCACTCTCTCCTAATGACTGTGCTCTATGACCCCCTGTCCATAGTTAAAGGAGAAAAAAACCCATACAATTGGAGCCACGCTAGTATCTTTTCAGTTGGGCTTGGCTTTAAATGGACTTCCCAATACTTTTAGCTGAATGAGGAAAATATCTCTTTGCCATTTTACCGGAAATAATCAGTTTAGGATGCAGGCGTCAATACCCAGAAAACTGTATGTAATGTCTGTTAAGAACAAATAGGGTGTTGTCTCTTTAGATGTAAATTCATAAGAGTTGAGACCTTTTTTGCTCTCAACTGACAGTATCTAATGCATTGCACTGCAGGCAAACCCCTCACACTTCTAAAGTAATTTATTTTGTTTGTTTGAAGCCCAAAAGGCATTAACTCTGTGCATACCAGTTATATTGCCCTTCTGGATCAGACAATTTTAAATATAAAGACAAAAATAGATATTGTTTGTTGACAGAAAGTAGGGCACTGACTCTACAAATGTAAAATTATACAGCTTCAATAACCTTCTTGGTCGTAGCAGACAATATTTTACCCGTTGCAGCCCATGTTAAATCCTCACACCTCTAAATGCATGCATTGCAGTGCATTTCAAGTGTTTAGTGGGATATTGTCCATTAGCTCACTCTCCGTGTCAAAATAAATGGGCTATCTATTTTACTAGCAAAGGGACAGCAGGGAGAAGAGAGATTTACAGAGCTGGTCAACTATGGTCGTTTGCCTACTCTCATAATACAGGTGATATGTAAGCAAACAGCTCTAAATGAGGTCATGCTCAATGAAGCAGTTCTTCATACCGTGTGAGATTTGAAACTCAAAAGTTCAATCGCATAAATTTCCAATAGATGTGATAAGTTTGTGGGCACTAGCATGGTAGATTATCATTGCCCAGCTGGCAGCACATCTTGCATATGATCAAGCATTTAAGATGCTGGCTTTTGATTAATTTGAATATCCCGTTTTATATTAAAATTATTTTTTACATTCTGTTTTAATCAATTTCACGTGGAGAAAATTCCACAAAACACAGAACAACATTACAGTTGTTTAGATCAAACATTGTGATAATGATGTTTGGTGTTTTCACATGGTTGAATAATTGAGCAATTTTATACTATTCCCAGCTACATGTACATTCAAAGAAATTAAACTTGATCTACCTTTGTATACTCTTTTGAATAATCATATAAAAATACATATATAATTCAATAAAGATAAATATGTCAAGTGTGAAATGAAACATAGGACAAAGACTATTATTTCTTTTTCAGAAAAGTAGAATGATATATAGTGTTTATGTTACATGTATTGAATAATGATCAGCCTTTAAAAATGTAGCATTTGCACTACAAAGAATCATTCATTAAAATTCCACTGTATCACACTTCTTGATGAGCTTATCATATTAAACCCATCTGCCTTCTGATTAGAAGCATTATGAGAATTGATTAGTATCGCATATGTAGAAACGGTAAAAAAAAATACTGCTGGAAAGTAGGGGAAAATCAATTGTAATCCATTGTTAAGAGCAGGCGTAACGATCTTTAGCTTCCATGTGCATAATGATAATGAGCGTGCGTTGAATGCCCCTCATTTGCATAATTGCTGATTGGAGTTTCTGTTAGGGCACGCCACTGTATACACACATGTCCATATGGCAGCTGCAGGTTGAGCAGAGAAAAGCACTGCATAGTGACTTTGCTTACAAAATTCACGACATGCTGCATATTTCATATGAGCAATCTCGAATAGAGTGAAATATCCTTGTAATGAAGGGAAATACATAAAGCCTGTTTTACCCATTTCAGCAATATATTGCTCTTCCCCTAACTATAGAGCCTGAATATATGCCTTCTTGGCTGCGTTTTGTTGTTGTTGTAATGTCTTCCAACTGTATATGTTAGGAAAATCTCTTTCATATTGCCGTTCTGTCGTCAGAGACGGAATCACTTCCAGGATGGCATCATGAACTCATTTTGCTACAAATTTGCTCTGATTGCTTGTAAAGTAGGTAAATCTCTTGCTAGAAGGTGGGCCGTTATTGGAGTGCAAAGTTCTGTGTGAAAGGTGCAACTTTATTTAGGTTTCACACAGGTGCTATATTTTGACATGTATACTTCCAGTTGTTCACTTAGCATGCTGGGATGT
>BEXV01000169.1:344238-365540 GCA_003118195.1 Hemicentrotus pulcherrimus | reverse complement strand
TTGCCTGTGAATGATGAGCCTACCGGGCACTGCCCTTAAATTGTAGGTGAACGGCACGCCTAGTCAGGTTTTTAAAAATCATTTGTATAATGCTTAGTTTAGTAAAGTAATTTTTGTGTTGGGTTTTCATTTGTAGGCTCCTGAAGCTTAGTAGAATTTAGTTAAGGTAGACGTTCCTGGCTGGGAGATGGTTGCCTGTGTATGATGAGCCTACAGGGCACCACCCTATAAACTGTAGGTGAAACAGTCAGGAGTTTTACAATTATTTGTAATGCTTAGTTAAGTCAGGTACTGATTTTATTCCTTTTTATCTGTAGGCTCCTAAAGCTAGTTAGTAGAATTTTGTAGAATATAGTTCCTGGCTGGGAGTTGGTAGCATGTGTATAATGCTGAGTTAAGTAAAGCACTTTTTGGGGTTTTCATTTGTAGGCTCCTAAAGCTTAGTATGATTTAGTTAAGGTAGACGTTCCTGGCTGGGAGATGGTTGCCTGTGAATGACGAGCCTACCGGGCACTGCCCCTTAAACTGTAGGTGAACGGCACGCCCAGTCAGGTTTAAAAAAAATATTCGTAATGCTTAGTTTAGTCAGGTGCTGATTTTGTTTGTTTCATCTGTACCCCATTGAGGCTTCGTAGAATTTAGTGTAGGTAATTTCTGGCTGGGAGATGGTGGCCCGTGAATGATGAGCCTACCGGGCCCTGTCTTTCAACTGTAGGTGAACCGCAGCACGCCCAGTCAAATTTGTTTTCTTGTTCAAAATTAGTTTCAAGAGTTTGTTCATTCAGGTACTGATCTTTTTCTTTTCATAATTATGTAGGGTTTTAAAGCTTAGTAAAATTTAGTTAAGGTAGTTGCTGGCTGGGAGATGGTTGCCTGTAAATGATGAGCCTACCAGGCGCTGCCCCTTTAACTGTTGGTGAACGGCCCAGTCAGCTTTTCATTAATCATTTGAAATGCTTAGGTTAGTTAGGTGCTGAGTCTTTTGTTTCTTCTGTACGCCATTGAAGGTTAGTAGAATTTAGTGTAGGTAATTTCTGGCTGGGAGATGGTGGCTTGTGAATGATGATCCTGCCGATAGGTATTGTGTGAATTTCAAGGAGAAAATCGCAATGTCTATCGCTTGTTACGGCAATCTCGAAGGTTCTAAACTTTTAAAAACTCAAAGNTAAAATTCATTTGTATAATGCTTAGTTTAGTAAAGTAATTGTCGTGTTGGTTTTCATTTGTAGGCTCCTAAAGCTTAGTAGAATTTAGTTAAGGTAGACGTTCCTGTCTGGGAGATGGTTGCCTGTGAATGATGAGCCTACCGGGCAGTGTCTTTATTGTTGGTAAACGGCACGCCCAGTCAGGTTTTCAAAAATCATTTGTATAATGCTAAGTTTAGTCTGGTACTTATTTGTATTGTTCTTTATTTGTAAGCTCCCTAAGCTTATTAGAATTTAGTTAAGGTAAACGTTCCTAGCTGGAGATGGTGGCCTGTGAAAGATGAGCATATCGGGCACTGCCCCTTAAATTTTAGATGAACTGCCGGCTCTGTCGGATAGTTTTCTTCAAAATTAGTTTCAAGTATTTGTTCCCCTGGCGCTCAAGGGGGTGCGATTTTTCAAATTGTTGAGGGCCAACAAAAGAAAATTAGTGAATACTCTGCCGGCTGTTTCGCCGCTAAATATTTTCTCACGAATTGGGCCCCTCTCCTGCTGCCGGTTGGATCCGTCCGTGCAGTCAGGTCCTGGTGGCTTGTGAATGATGATCCTACCGATAGGTATTGTGTGAATTTCAAGGAGAAAATCGCAATGTCTAACGCTTGTTACGTTAATCTCGAAGGTTCTAAACTTTTAAAAACTCAAAGTACCCTTGGAACCTTGATAGGGGCCCAACGATAGACCTCTGGACTCCTTAAGTAAAGATAGAAGTGCTTCCAAAGAAAATTCTTTGTTCTATAACAATTTTTCTTGAGTTGATGTGAAAGAGAATTGATTCATAACGATAACAAAAAATAGGGGCAGTCAGAATTTGAAGAAACGGTATAGAGTTTCTATTGGTCAAGACAGCTATCTTGAAGGTTCTAAATTGCTTAGAATTGAGAGCGTCTGGGGCCTTTCCCCAGCAGGGGATCTTGGATGTACCCCTGGACCCCATCTGTAAAGACAGAAAAGGTTCCCAAGACAAACCTTTTTCTATAATATTGTCCTTGGGAGTGAGAGGATGTGTGCGAGGGAGAGAGAGACAGAGAGACAGAGAGAAAGAAAGAGAGAGGGACCGAGAGTGAGGGAATTCATTTTTAACCAAATAAACCAATAGAAGCAGTTTAAGTTTCAAGGGATAGAGTTTCTATCGCTGAGGACGGCTACCTTGAAAATTGTGAATTGCTCAAACTCTAGAGCATCTGGGGGCTCCGCTCCCCTGCATCCCATCCGTTAAGAGGGGTTTCCAAATCAATTTTCCGTTGTATAAAAGTGTCCTAAGCAGTGAGTGTGTTTTTTCTACCGCTCAATACTGCTGTTTTAAAGGTTCTGAATTACACGGTCGCAGTGGGCTCCACGCACACGTTGGCTTCGGAAAAGAAAACCAACCGAACAGACAAACAACAAAGCGTTTGGTTTATCAAACAAAGACAATCAATTTGAATTGCTTTTCTCATAATGTATAACTTGCTATATTTTTCCTTTTGTTTACTTATAATAATAATAGTGGGTTCTTGTATAGCGCTCATGTCAGTCAGATTTGTCCCTCCTGGCGTTCCCGATTATTACCCTGGCCTTATCACGGCTGCCATACAGCGCTCTAGCATTTCAAGGAATAAATTCATACCAGGTACCCATATATATCCTACAAGAATGAAATCCCCCTCGTAAACCACGCCCCCACCTCCTCTCAACGAAACTAGTAATCAGTCATACCCCCAAACTTTGCAATGAACCGAGTAGCTAAATATTGTAACTGAGGAAAAGAGATAACGTCATTTAGAGTATGAATACCTCAGATCATTATTGGCAATTTTCATTTTCTTAAACCCACGAAGAACAACAAAAAAAGAAAGAAAGAAAGAAACAACGATAGGATTTAAAAATTCCACCGTGAGTTAATGGAGGACATAGTGACCATCCATAATTCACGCTTGAACGCACACGGGAAAGTCCCTCTCGTTCCGCATTTCACCTGTCTGCCTCTGCATTGTACGTGCACTGTGTATCATTCACTACTGCCATTTGTACATACTAAACGTTTAGTCGCCCTCATCAAAAGTACGAAAAATGGGGAGAACGAAACCTTTTGGAATAATTTGGATTATCATTTTAGCTCTCAGTTCTTGGGCAGGTAAGTTTCAAAAGTTATTTATTATGTAGATTAAGGTAGTATTGCCCTTTTCCGGGAGAACTTGATATAATCTAAGTTCATGAAGTTAGTTTAGCTAGCGTAAAAGTAGAAAAAGTAGATCTTGAAATCCACATCAACGCGACGCAGCTGCCTGAGTGTGTGGGCGAGATGTGCGTAGAGAGTGCGATCAGAAGGGCAACATTGATCACAGTATTTTATCCGTAGGCCCTCCCAACAAGCACTTCCTTTACTAACTAATTTTAGATTGTAAACCTCGTAAGCAAAGAAATATTGCAGTATCCTATGTACCTTATGCAGGTCTATCTGTTCAATAATTTCAATGTGTTGTGGAAAACTATTGCAATCACGAAATCTTAGATTCTCCAAAATCATAGCACCCCAGTCATTAAGAGTAATTGAGGATATGTAGTTAAGCTAAGATACACAACATATTCATGAAATTGTTGTCATTGATTGACAAAAAGACTTACAATCACTATATCTAGACGGTACTTGGTTATTTTATACAATCAACCAAAAGCGTGGGAATTGACACCTTTACGTTTTAGGACAAATGGTGCCATATTATCAGAAAGCGTGTTCATGTTTATTTCACAATTTTAGGAGATGCTTGAGGAAATCTGAGCATCTCAAACGTATCTCCAATTTACACTGAAACATTATTAATTCAAAATCTGTGTAATTTGAAGAACCCAATAACAAGAATAATATCATTAATGATAATGGTGATAAATATTCTTGATTTCTTATTACATCTGCTATGTCTGTAAGCTCTTTACATACATCATACGAGATAGAATGGGAATTTTTTGTAATTGTTTTCTGTATTTGCAGGAAAGATATTTTATTTTTTAGTATTACATGCTCAAGTAAGAACAGAATCGGCTTACTTCCTGCCAGCTGGTCATAGTGATGACCAAAGTCAGAGAGGTCTGTGTAATTTGTCAAAGATGATTATGACCATCATAGAGTACTATGAATCAGAGAGGTTAAATGGAGGTGAATTTATACCCGGACAGGAAAAGCTGATAATGGTTGAAATAACGGATTATTTTCTAATAGAAATTGCTGAAAGTAGTCAAAGATGATGATTTACAAGAAAAATGTTTGTCCCAGTCAATTAATCTAAGAAAACAACTATTGAAATAAATATTTGATTAATTGCACATATAATGGATGAATTTCTTTTTGATTAGCTGCTCAGACTGCTTTCAAACCAGAATGTGCAGCATGGGACCAGATGATTCGATCTATCAGCAGGAATGTCAGAAAGATTCCCACTGCAAGTGCCACATGCACAAGGTCCAAAGACTGTACAAGGTTCGCCTGCAAGTTTCTGATGCTGGTAGGTGTTTACACAAAGGCCTATAAGTTTGTAAATTGAATAAGGTAACATAATTTTGAATACTTTAAAGTACTTATAATTTTTTTTCTTTATTTCGGCTCCATTATGACTGAATATCACAATGATATGAACATTTTCAAATATATAGTTGAATCTCTTATTATACCCCAGAAAAACTGATATGTTAGGTCAAGACAAAAGGAAACAGGGAAAACTAGTACAGACCTGTCATGCTCATGATCAAAGGTAAACTTTGAGTTTGAGCACCACAAGTTGACCTTTCTCTAGCATTTGTCAATGATGTTGATGTAAATTATTACCTATACTATTTCCTGGACATAGCAAACTATTTTTGCATGTATCAGCATACGACGTGATTGTAGATATAGTCGTTTGGAGCCAAAAACAGCGCTAACTCACATTCTTCAACACAGAGTTAATGGCTTTCTGGAACTGAACAGACAGTTTATTTTGTATGTGTTATGTTTCTTACATTCACTTATATGACTTTGGTTTAATCCTAACAAATAGTGATACATTATCACTATTCGAAGGCCTGAACTAAGGAAGCCTCTCTCAGAAGGAAACAAATCTTCTCAGATTATGCAACAATATTATAGCCCAAGGAAATCTAATTCACCATCAGTCTCCTTTAATTATCCAATCTGCATCTGAGTTAGTTGATGGATTCCACATTAATTACAGACTGCTATTGTAGTAAGGAACCTTTTCATTCATACCCCTTCCCTAATGGAGTCACTTTAACAGACCAGTCTTTAGTTGTTCATATAACAGTCTTGTTTCTTTTAGAGTGCCATTTATACAAAAGTTTGCAGCTCTTTCATGCAAATCCTTGCCCTAGTGGGGTAAATATAAAAAACCAGTTTTAGTTCTATTAATTATCTTGTTTCTTCAAGAGTAATAACAGTATCTTGCTATTTCAGCCACCCTTGTCCCGATGGAGTAACTTAACATGCCATACTTTTACTTGTATTTAATTATCCTATTATTTTCTTCATAGTGCCATTCAGCTATTCAAATCACACCTTTACCGTTGCCCTAATGGAATACTTTGCAAAGACAAGATTTTACTTCTATTAATTATCTTGTTTCATCTAGAATAATTTTAATATGCTATTCCAAGCAACCCTTATACCGAGACCATTATTTAGATATGCATGTATTCAGTTTCATTGTAGTATGAAATCTTATTCACCATCAGTCTTCTTTTATTATCCAATCTGCATCTGAGTTAGTTGATGGATTCCACATTAATTACAGACTGCTATTGTAGTAAGGAACCTTTTCATTCATACCCCTTCCCTAATGGAGTCACTTTAACAGGCCAGTCTTTAGGTGTTCATATTATTATCTTGTTTCTTCAAGAATAATCCCAGTCTTGTAGTATCTTGCTATTGCATCCATCCTTGTTCTAATGAAGTAACTTTAACATGCCATACTTAAGTTGGATACAACTACCCAGTTTCTTCTATAGTACCATTCAGCCATGTCCAGCCATTCCAGGTGGATGCACACCCCTGTCCTAATGGAGTATTTTTTTACAGACCAGCCTTCAGTTGTTTACATTTTGTTACTTCTTTCAGCGCAAGGATATCATATTTGACATCAAGCTCTTCCCGTGTACCACACCTGCACAGATGAGATTGCTGGTGCTGAGTAATACCGACAATGTCTACTTTGAACAGACAGTCATGAATGGAAATACATACCCAATTCCAGGTGAGTTTCTATCCACCCCTTCCCACCCACACTAGCTTAAGAACATGATCTGTATGTGCTTTCTGTAATTTGATTTTACCAATCAATTTCAAAGTATCTGCAACTGTGTATCATTTTCCATGTTCTTTAACAGACCACATGTTTCTTATAAATCCAATAAATATGCTTCATACAAATATGTTTTAATCGTTTGCTTTTATTAATCGAGTTAATAGCCTTTGGAATCCAGACAAAATTTGGAAAATACATCGAAGAGTGTATGATATTTTATTTGGGACATTAGGGCAAGCGTTCAAATGATGGATATAGGAATAACTTAGCATTTCAACAAATTCATATTAGATAACAGACATGTCACAAGGTTTCAAGTTATGATATCATCCCCGGCAAGGAAACAAGTTCGTAGAAAAGAGATAACTACACAGATTCACAAATTAGCGTAGGTGTCATAATTCGTTTAATAGTTGTTAGTTTTTTAACAGCTTTAATAATCAACAAGCTGTTGCTAGATTTTATTTTTTTTCTTCTTTTTCACCATGCCTTTCAGGTCTTACATACAACATTTTTCCTGGTATGAGACTCCAAATATCAGTTCAAGTTCATTTTAGAAAATTAGCTGCTGGACTAGAAATAGGGGTAAGTCTAATCGCGGAAAGATAAGTGGATGATAAAGAATAGTTCCAGATGTTTGAATGTATATCTCTTCATTCAAGTTTCAGTTATGCCTCAAAAACAGATGCACACTTTTAATATGTATGTAATGTTCTTGTGAAAAAATACATTCATGACTTTCCTAAAGTTCAAGTTTTTCCTTTGCAATACGACTGACTGCCCGCACGAAGGCCTTCACTGTTATTGACAGTACATTGCTCCTAAGGCCTTCTTTTGGACAGCTGATAATATGTGAGATAAATTCATCAGAAACTACGATAGCAACTGTTTTTTCCATTCATAATATGAAAATGATAAAAGTTATAAGAACGGATTGAAACTGAGTTGTTATCATGAGATATCTTTTAAAATAAAAGCAGCTGCATGCTATTTGAGTGAATTCGTTATGGGTGTAAAGGAAATCCTACACTGATGGCCCTGAATGTGAAAATATTGCTGTTTTGTGTGACAATTGAGTCTTGCATAAGTTCAGATAATAATAACGTGGAGAATCATTTAAAACAAATATTATTAGAGATATTGAGAAAGTTTGGAGGAGCAAGCATACAAGTATTATGCATGGATATTCAGAGAGATAATACATAGATGTCATAACGTCTGATGTCATTGTCATTTTCGAGACAAAACCTTTTTCTTTAAGCAGACATGACGTGTGCCAGGATGGGATTGTGCCAAATTTTGTCAAACAAAGGATTATTCTTAACTTGGATATACTTATTTATATTTCCTGTTTACGGTACATGGGAAGGTGAATATTTCATATTTTCTCACCGATTGGGATACAATTACTGAAAGTTATGCTCCGGGTTCAAAGCTGTAAAACCCCTAAAATGATATCAGAATAGAAAATAATCTTGATAGTTTATTAGCTGTCGAAACAGAAAAGG
Organism: Hemicentrotus pulcherrimus; assembly: GCA_003118195.1. Lineage (NCBI taxonomy): Eukaryota > Metazoa > Echinodermata > Echinoidea > Camarodonta > Strongylocentrotidae > Hemicentrotus > Hemicentrotus pulcherrimus. The sequence continues at coordinate 357,557 of BEXV01000169.1, read as the reverse complement.
AGGGTGATAAAAACAATCTTTGATTGTCTTGGTTATTGCTGTACATTTGGTATCATGCATAACGGATAACTGTCTATCTGCTAATACACTGTAATAAACAATAAATTAGGAATAATTTTCACTGACAAATGCAATTTTATTTCACAAACCTCTCCTCTATGTAGCTGCGAATGAAGTTCTCTGGACCTACTCCTCTCATCACCTTCCAATATCCCATTTTCCCTGATTTCATAATCCCTGTCAGAGAGTGTACAACAGCAGGTAAACGCTCAATCGTGCAATGATCCGTCTATTAAGCTAATTCCCGTTTACATTTAAAAAAGTTGATGTCAGTCAAAACTGTCCTCGAATAGGAACACAGAGAATGAAGTTTGACAGAGATAAACAACTTTAACAAAATTGTTTAATATGAGAAGTGATTCTATATAGACTTGTAAGGTCTACATTTGACTTTTGAAATATGAAATAAATGCTAGTTGATGAACTATAATTGTCATCAGTTTTATGGAACTTTAAAAAACTTTACTAAATAAATGTGTAATATTTGTATAATTTTATTTCCTGATGTTTCTGATAAGAAAAATCTCTGACATTATAGTTACTGTGAAATAAGTTGAAATGGTGACAAATATATTTGTAGGACTATGTGAAGTGTTGTTATGATGACAAAATGATGCCATGATATTTCATCTCATTACACTATTGATTAGGACGCGTTTAGAATATGATGTTTTTTCAAGTGGAAATGCTGAATGGACAATAAGAAATTTTAAAAACTCATAAGAAACAAACAAGCAAAGATTCTACATTCACTCACTTAACATTCTAACCAATTTTGCTTTACAGTTATCCCAGCCCAGGTGCACTGCACGAAAATGAATAGCACAGTGATCGCTTTGACCCCTCCTAGAGCTCACACCTGTGCCATGGCAACGGGATGCGGTGGAATATCTTGCTCTGGAACCATATTCTCTGTGCCTTCAGTCAGATCAGGAGTAGGTTATCACTTTTAATTCTTTCACTTTATAGTCTATTTAATGTGATGAACTGGTAGTGAATAACAACCTTCATCATACTCTGGCAATGTCTATAATTTGATTTTTTGTAATGCTTCATGTATATTTAATTTCATGCAAACTTGTAATTTTAACCAGAAATTGTCTCTTTTGATAAAGTATAAATCAGGTAATTGTGATCCAGTATATCAATGTAAATGGCAGTATTATTCAACATTCCGTTTATTCAAGAAATCGTGTAAGAAGGAGAGATTCATCTTTACTTGCACTTTATGTGGTATTACGCGTAGTGTCAATATTTTCTCATACTGACCTCCTTATGTTTTCACAAGTGGGTTTCGAGAACAGATGTAATGGGGCTTCTTTAATGATTCACACATGGCAAGCTATTTTTGGAAAATAGATATCATGGGCAGTTAGATCTTTTCATACCTGTCTCATAATTTGTAATTGTCTTCAATATAAGTTTAAGTGGCATTCTACATGAAACTAAGGGCAAAAACAAATCAAATATAATATACATTTATAAAAATCCTTTGTTGATCATTTCCTTAACCTTGTCCCTCTTGTCGGCTGTCTTCCTATTGTCCTGTAAGTACCTGAATATGAGCTAAGTCAATTAGGATGTTAGCATGCTCACACAAATACACATTAATCAGAGGGCTCATTTGGGTCAGGAAATCTAGTAATACGGGCCAAGCATCTAATCGGCTTTAACGAAGGGCAAATTATGACAGGAAGTGAGATTGGGATGATCTTTGGAGTAGCTCATTATCAGATTGAATTAACCATCTTGGCCTCAGAGGTTGGACTTGATACTCATAAGGAGAGAAAGTGAATGTGAATGTGAATGGTGTATTTTTTTTAGTATTTTGCTCTAAAGAAGGATTAAGTCAAATAATCGAAATAATTGCATGTAATCTTTCGAGAGAAAAACAAATCAAAGACTCTGCTTCTAGTAAAAAAAAAAAACACACAATAATGTGGAAATGTGGATCCAATGCTCTTTAAGGTAGACAGTTAGGGGGAGAGGGCTGTACAAGATTGGAAATAAAAGGTGATCCAAATGTATACTGCCACACCTAATTTGACCGTGTGAAGGCAGAAACATGTACCTTTTAAATTATGAATCTCTAAATATATTTAAACATTATAATTAAGGCATAATTATAATATGCCTTTTACTTAAAATCTCACATTTCATTCTGTCAGGTTTCCATTTTTAGACAGGCTAGGCAAGTTGATCAAGATTAAAAACATCAATTGGCAAGCTCTAGTTTGTAATTATCTGCTAAACAGTGACATCATGTCTTTGAGGTACCCAAATATAGCATTATCCACTCTCCTTAGTGTTATTGAACCCTTTGTCATTTGTCTGTTCGACTACGTACTATCATCTGAAAAGTTGAAATTACAGACTTTAACTGAGATTTTGAACTCAAAATTCATTGGTGTTACAAGGTCCTCAAATATAGTAATTTGTAAATAGGCGTAGAGTACTTGTATTGCCTCTGATCCCTATAGTATTCTGTTTGACGAATTATCAATTATAGAATATTGTACTGTTCTGTCTGTTTCAGACATTGAATAATGACCTTTTCTAGAGTTTTCAAAATAAAATATCCCTCATTAAAATGGAAAAGTATAAAATATTAATTAAAAACACCACATGACACCACGCGTACTGCAAAACCTGAACATCCATTTTTAAAATGTAGTGTTTTGTCAGTTGTGATAAATTTATGTGCACCATGAAACCTCGCAAATCTGAAACAATCGTAGAAGTTGTGAATATTTTCATCAAAACAAAATTTGATGGTGTTATAGTAAGTGAGGAAATGGCGGTGGTTAAAGGGATATATCACATTAACTTGTACCCTTGGCAATGCAGTAGGTTGGAACAGGATGAGTCAGACAAGGTACTATTTAACCCACTCACTCAAAGTACACGCTCTCTCTCTCCAAAGCGTGGTATCAAGAACGTGTACACTGTCTGAGCGATCCAAGTCCCTTACAGGAAGATGTTTGTTCCTCGCCAGCCGTGATTCATCCTATCGTACGTGATGGGTACCTCTGTGTTGTCATGGCGACATTGAGTGTATGCTGCCACATTGCATGTCGTCAACTTAATATACACCAAGAGAGTTATGACAAATTAAGGAGAACTTGAAAATAAGAAACCGATTTAAAATGTTAGATATGTGATGACTGTCTGCTATCCATATAATCCATGGGTCTCATAAATATTATTCAGGGGATGGAATCTAAAAAGGAATTGTGATAACAAGCAACAAGACCCTGCAAAATGAACTTTTAAAAAATCTAGTTCAGTGATTACTTCAAAGGTCATCAAGTTCTTTCAATAGTGAGTGAATGTGATATTTATAGCCCATGCATCATGACATCTCATTGACAAGCAAGGAGGATGTTACCACAACAAGACAAGAAATATATTTTCAATGATTACCCACTATTCTGTCTTTTCTTTATTCACTCTACAAACATACATAATTTTTGTAATGTAAAGAATGCATTTTAAATATTATATTTAATTGATTAAGGTAATTGGTTTGCTTTAACGTTGCTACCAATACAACACTAATTTTGCAAAGATAATCATAATGCTGGTGCCTTTATCAGGCTTGTAAAATAAATGTGAATATCTTAATTGGCCCTCAGAAGACCACACATAGCATATATATTAATGTTTAACAACAGAGTGATCAAGTAAGGGTTTTCACAGGCCTGGCTATTCCCTAAAGTATTTGAAATTCATCCAATGCATCTGGACGATGGAAGCGCGTGCATAACATTATGTCAACTGGGAAATGTTTGAAGATCAAACAGAGCAAAAGTATGTTACTTGCTGCTCAAAATGCATTTGTTAGATGTGTTGATATGTTGCCAAACTGCCTCGAAACCTGCTGAGGATGTTTTTTTTTAGTATCAGAGAATTGTGAATATAAAATTAAAGCATGGTATAGAATTGCTTCTAAATCAATTGCAACTTTCATGTCACAAATCAAAACATGTTTTAATGTCAGCAATTGATAATTTGTACTAGGTCAATGAATTGAGAAGACTGAACATCGTTCAATTGAAGCTTATGAGAGGCCACATATGATTTTGCGGAAATGCAGGCCTGCTGTTTCTTCAGGTGACAGATGAAATGCACGTATGGATAGGTCACATATGTGTGAAATAATACAAGTACTGGAAGTCCATTAATCAAAGCCTGTATTAGCCTAATTAGCTCACTCTAATAAAGCACTAAGTTTGACCTGTTATCTTAGGCTGATCTATAGTAAACTGAAAAACAGTTATTATTATTTAAAAAAAACACAATTACAGATTTGATTGCAAAGCCAGAAATTGGATGTTTGATGTTGTTATTGTTGATGTTTTTTTTTNGTGAGAAGTTAAGGGAGTGGTTGAGCCCTTAGCCCCCCTCTAGAACCACTATTTCTTTTCTATCCATAGCAATATCTTACATAACTATTTTTGTCCATTAAAACAGAAATCAAAGTGGATGGGGGGGGGGGTCGCTCATGCCGACCATCACTCTGGAATTGTTGAGGGATCAGAGATATATTCCTATAGTAGAATCTATCTAAAGCAACAAATAAACTTATCTTTTAGAGGTTGCTTTTAGTTGATCTGATTTTTCAACTTTTTGTGTTATATTGTTTTTTGTACGTGTATTTCTCTTCATATTTGCACTAGTGCGCCTTAAGCATTTAATGTTTATGTGGATCTGGCGCCTTTTAAATCCTTGATATTATCAATATTATTAAAATGCTCAATGTAATATTAAATTAGATTTAAATAAGATTATTTAGAAATTGTAGAAAGAGGGAATCAGCTTTAAATTTTAACCAATCAAACCTGTATTGAAGGTCGAAGAAGGTTTACAACACGTGCGTATGTAGGAAGTCGGTTCCTGTTTATAAGGGGGCACTTTCTTAACAGGAATTGCTTGATTTAGCAACCAAGCTCGCTACTCTTCGACATGTCTCCATGGCTACATTAATTTGAGTAGTCATCAGAAGATATCTGAGCATGACTCCCTGTTAAGTCACAGCTTACTGAGTATAAACTCCCTCCGTTTTTTTTTGCAAAGTAACTTGCCCGGGAGATAATAAGATGGAGGGTAGTTTTAAAGATGATTTCCTCTGGCAGTTCTCAGGATATTGAAAGGATTATTTTCTCCAAGGGTATATACTGTCACACATTCTGTAATCCTCTTCTTTAGAGATATTACAACATTATGCAAGTTTGTTGCATTATGTTAGTATGATTAATTTATTACCTCCTCAGCTAAACATAGCGGTGGCTACCCATCAGGCAAAATATTGTTAGAGGTAAATTCTGCACACAAAATAATGAAAATGTCATTGCTATATTTTTCAAAACAGAGCAGGATATTATCAGTAAATTGAAGGATTGTTTCCAATTTCGTGATATCTATAATAATAAATATTGTGCATAACACTAAGTGATAAAATTGCATAGAACTAAGAATGAAATTAAATTTATTTAGTTTACAACAAATTAATAGACCCCCTCCCCCCAAAGACAGTCAAGTTTAGCATTTAAATTTTACAAAAATTTAATAAACTCGTCTTTCAAACATTCATATATAACTCCGATCATTTATCAAATACAACAAAACGTTTAACAATCTTGTTCTCTGGCTTTTGGCTTTTCACAAAGTTGTTAAAGATCAATCAATTATTTGATGATTAATATATTAGTGAAGAATATGTATATATATATATATATATATAATTGTCTCCACAGAACATTCCTTACAATATAAGTCTAGTGATGGATGGTTGTGATAGCCCGCTTTCATACACGGTCGCCATATCAACTGCAGTGGGAAACTGGCAGTATAAGTTTTTCCGCTCCAAGGATATCATCGTGGGTAAGTGGAGCTGAGATTAGACTACCAGAATAATTTGGAGAGTTTCTGTAGTACAATTTCTTTGTGATTTACAGAGGGGACAGTTGTGACATGTTGAATTGGCTAAAAACACTGAAAGTTATTATATTGTGATTAGTGAAGTAATGATTTTTTCCATGCCTACACATCTAGCATGTATTTTAACGTTTAGGTAATTGCATGGCATTGCCTATTTACCTTTAAAAAGATGTTTAAAACACATTAGCTCTCCTTGAATGAAAAATATTCCATTCAGAATTATTAAACCAAATAGAGATAAAAGCCAGTATAAGCAGTATCTATCTCAAAATACTGATTTAATATATTTGTGAGACATTAGTTTAATCATGTTCCATGTCCATTAGACTAAATAGAATTTTTTTCCATAGCTCTTATGTATACAAGGACTCTTCCCCTAACTCTAAATGACAAGACTGCAGCCTGGCTTTTATGTAATATGTCAACTTTATTTTTTTCATTAATCCTTGTTAGATATGATCTTTCCTCAACGAACCGCCTTTGTAAAAATGGCAATGAAGCCAGACCTGAACCTCGAGACTATGACTACTTCCGTAAGTCATTCCTATACTCACACTTCTTCATTTTCTGGAGTATGATATCATGGTGATAGAACTAGAATACAATCTTCCATATTCAGCAGTCGACAGCTATTTTACATTTTTACATTAATAAATGATAGACATGCATGGTCCTTGCACTGTGATTGCATTTTAAATGCACTATGTAGAATTAGATTTCCATTAGTATTTAAGTCCAAAAGGTGTAGATTGCACCCCCAACAAAAAAATAAAGAAAAAGACATTGAAATCAATGAAACTTTAGCCAAGCAAGATATATATTCTTTGAAATGTATGAAATTATACCATCATTATCTGTGGTTTGTGTAAGTTTATCTCTAAGGAATGTTGATGCGATTTCTGTTGAAAGCACAAGTAGCCAATTTGCAAACACTTTCAAGAAATCAAGTCAATTAAAAGGTAAAGACCAGTATTGGAAACGCCCCAATTTCAAAAAATGAAATGGAATCTATCATTACCAATCATGTGAAAGAATATGATTTGACTAATACATGATGATAAAAAAAACTGCAGGGAAACCGCCTACTAATTCATATATTTGGTAAATTTGTTTCTCTCATGGTCTGTTAGAGATATAGGGAAGTCCCATATACATCTTTCTGAGTATAGTGCTTGTAACTTTACAAAGAATGGGCCAAATTTCTTATCATTTTGATGATTCCAGAACCTTGCAGATGCTAGATGCTAGATGATCAACCTACTGATCGATTCCACAACGTTTCTTTCACAATGCAATCGCATGACCATAACTGGTCTTTACCTTTAAGGGCAATTTGAGTACTACATTGTATTGCCTGTAGAAATCATGTTCTGATTATGTAATGTGTCGTATTTCAAAAGTGGATGCAATAGGTTATTACAAATCAGTGATTTAGGTCACTTTCGCTTTACAAATAAAAATTAATTGTGGTTTTTCTTGGTAAGTCGACTGCTGTATGTATTATTGTATGATTCTACTAAAGCTGTCCTTTTTAATCTGTGATTTGAAGACAGCTGATGAGTTGACCTCACATGGATCAGGAACATGTGTCATAGATTCTAATAAGAAGGGAAGAGAACATTTTGTATCAAGGGTTGTACCAAGACATTACAGGCTAGACTGAAGAGGGAAAAAATTGGCCTTGATATGGGAGGAAAGTTTGTGCTGGGGTTCTTGGTGGTGGAGAAAATGTTTTAAAAAATGTTTAAAAGAATTTAGTTTAGATTTTAAGGGGATTAAATTATAAAGGGGAAATAACAAAATTACAAAGGGGAAAAGCATTTCTAAACGACTATTTTTTTGCTTACCTCTTTCAGTATCCGATATTCTTTTGTTTAGAAACAACATTACCTACATAGGTATAAACCAATAAGAGAATCTTTCATGTGATACAATTTGATTTTGGTATAATGCTTATTTTCCGGAGACCCCAGCCCGAGTCATCTCAGGATTAGTATTCATTGATGCTATGTAGTATAGCATGAAGCATGTAAGGCCTTTTATGCTTGGTTCTGACCATTATGAATAATTAATACATCTCAGAATGTTCTTCCTTTATTTCTTTTCCCTGTAGTTAATAGTGAGAAGCTGCATAAATAGGATGTCATGTTTTGACATTGGCTTACTGAATCAGGTTGCTGTTCCTATCCCTCCATGCCGTAAGTATATCTTCTTTATTCTTTAAAGAATTGAAATCAGTTGTACATAAAATGAACATGTAAACTTACAGGAAATATGAAAGAGACTTTGTTTTGAAATAAACTTTGATATGATTATCCTTAAAACTTAAATTTAGAATTAAAAAAAAAACTTCAAGATACAAGTTAAAAAAAAGAATTAAATTTGTTTTAGAATAAATGGAAAGGGGCAAGAATANAGAATTGAAATCAGTTGTACATAAAATGAACATGTAAACTTACAGAGACTTTGTTTTGAAATAAACTTTGATATGATTATCCTTAAAACTTAAATTAAGAATTAAAAAAAGAATTAAATTTGTTTTAGAATAAATGGAAAGGGGCAAGAATAAAATAAGCAAGGGTAAATATATTATTAATAAAAAAAAACAAGTTCACTAACTAATTATTAATGCTGCATATTTCCTTCATAAAAAAATTAAGATTCAGTCTGCAGCTTTGAGGACAAAAGTCTAAAAATAAATCAGTCTCCATTAGATGTCCCTTGTTGAAGAGCACTCATTTCCGACCACAGGGCACAGGGTCAGTCAGAGGATCTTATTGGAAGAGAGATGGCTAGTATCAAAAAGTGAAACCAAAGTGCTTGTGCCCAGACTTGCTGGATTACTTTAATAAAGCAGAATAAATAAGAAATGGCAGATGAAGGGGAAAATAAAAATAAAAGATGTCAGCTGGAGAAGGATGAGAAATAAGAGAAAGAGAGAGAGGGTGTATAGAAAATATAGGGGATATATGAATATAAACAAGTGATGAAACTAATGAGAAAATGAATTAGAGAAATAAAAAAGGAATATTAAATAAGATTAGAGAGATAGATAATCATGAGTTTAGAAAATGTGAGGATAGAAAAGGTCAAAAAAAAGGAAAAAAGATAGCGATTAATGCACAAACAAAAAATCAGGAGTAGTTTAAGAACAAGGAGTAGCTATTCTAAGATACTGTACCAAATATTTGTCTGTCATTTACTCTCTACCCTTTTCCAGACTCAGTCGCCCCCACTGGTTCATCCCCTGCTGCACCGGGGTCAACACCCCAGCAGGATGAGTGCCTCATCTGGAGGAACGTAGAAACAGAGCTGATTCAATCAGCTGGTCCGGGTTATGGTATTACATCATGTACCACAATAGAGAACTGCAGTGGATATAATTGCACTGGGGAATTTGAGGTACTATACATATATCTTAGCCTGCCTTATAAGTTCTGTTTTCAAATTGTCAGTATCGTAAATCTGGGTTAAAAGGAATAACAACTGGAAAATAGTTATAGACATAATTTCCTTCCTTGGAATGACTCACACTTATTAATTTCTAACATTTTGTTGCCAGAAATGATGCATCATTCATTTGGGGAAAATTTATGTCGCAAAGTCGTTTTCCCAGTTCTTTTTGTTTTCTTCAGCCAGCAGTTTGAATAATAACCTTTTTTTTCTTCTTCAGAACAGCATTTCTTTTCTATACTTTCCCACTTATATGTATACGATATATATATTCTCTTTTTGCGTCTGATGAACAATTATTTACTTATTATCGTTAATTTTGATTCTAATTCTTCAGATATTGTTGAAAAGGCATCTGAAGAAAAAAAAATTGTATGAACATATTCAAATTAAATTTCATTCTCAGTTTTGCCCTTCAAAGAGTGCCATTTGTATCTTTGAATTGTTAGCTGTTAACCTTAATTCTCTTGTCTCCTTCCTCAGGGTCACAACTACACAATTGTGACTGTTCTGAAGCATTGCAGAGACCCGGTTGTTCTTCATATGCGTGTTTCTAGCACTACTGATAGATTCTTCTGGCAGAAGAGTATCACCCATAATGAAAATATTACCGTCGCGGGTAAGAATCAAGGTGCGGATTATTCTGCAATAATATTTTCAATCTTACTAAATGATGAGCTTGAACGTTAAAATTTTTATTTTGCATTTGATCTACAAGTAATAATTGTACTTGAAGATCATTATTTTATTTCATCTTTTTCATTCATTTGATTAGTTCATTGTATACAAATGATAATAAAATGAAGGGAAAAATTTGAAAGATTGTCGGAGGTTAAAGGGAGTACTTGAAGTTGGATATAAATGATGGATGTAAGACATGTAGATTTTATATGTACTCTGAGATCTGAGATTAATCATAATGGATGCCCCCAAATTAAGTAAAACCCATCCAGATGAAAATACAGAATAGTAAAAGAAAAATAAAATGTTTTGGAGATCAAAAGATAAACAGCAACAAAGTGAATGAAGGAAGAGGAATATTTGGAAAATCCAGAAGGAATAAACAAATAGAATGGAACAAAACAATTATAAAGAAAGTATAAAGATGAAGAGAACAAATTGCACAAGAAGTAGAATTAGCAAACAAAATGTAAAAAGAAGGTGGAATGATCATAAAGGATCAGTGAAGAAAACTTTAACAGGATGAAGACAAAGTGAAAGAAGAGGAATGTTGATGTAAGATGTCAATTAAATTTCAGGTTCTTCTGGTATGCTTGGTTTCCACATCCACCTGCTGAAGCTATCACCCAAACAGGTGCTAGTAGGGGTGTTTGCCCAAGTGGGTCTACCGGGTCTCTCGCCACTCAATGTACCCCTTATCCAGGATCAGATCATGCCAGTTAGACAGTGTCCAGGTAACTTCTGGTTGATTTTCAAATCTGTATTGAAATTTGTTATCCTGCATTGTCTTCTCAAGTAATTCAAATTTGATACTAGAGAGGAACATGAGTTCTAATTGACTTCTCTTTGAATAAGGTTTTAACGCCAACACAAATCAACCTAATGTTCCCCTCCATCTTCATTCTTCACTGAATAGGTTTACCATTCTTGACCTGTCTCAATTTATATTGAATTTGGTCTATCGTTTCCCTCCCTCTTATAGAGGATCCCCTATAAGAATGCCAAGTTCATCAAATCATATGAAAATTACACATTTTGGTTATGAAGTGACCTGTTATACATGTATTACTCTGGCAATACTTTTCTATACATTGTGAGCTGTGCTCATATTATAAGTCAAATACATTATGATAGAAAACATTCCATAAATGTTTGTTAACCCCCAAAATGCTATTTTGTTTGGTATTTAGCTAAATTTCCTTATAAAAAGGATCACTTCTTTTGGATCCTGATCAAGTCCTTAATTTGTGTTTACTTTAGGCATCACCAATGGAATCCCTGGACAAGGTGCCAACGGAAGAGGAACAGGAAATAATGCAGGGGGTGGTCAAGGAGGGGGTAGACCCAGGAGACCCCCTGGAGGGCGCCCTACTAAGAGCCCAGTCCAGAACATGCGGATGAGAGCAGGAGGTAATTAAGGAAAGAACTAATTAAGCATGGTTCATTCAAATATTTGTTTAAAGGGTAATGCACTAGTTTGAGTCACCTGTTATTGCACTGGTGCGACTTTATATCATACCGCTGCCACCATTAAAGTAAGGACCCTATTTCATAAAACTTCTTGAAAAAAATCCTAAAATGTTGTGAACAATTTGCTCTCAGCCAATCCATTGCAGTGATTTCATAGCTAATCACATTCATCGTAACTTGCTATTGATAACTAGTTTTATGAAACAGGGCCCTGATTGTAGAGTCACCATTCATTTCGATGGTGTGGCTTAATATATATCCCACCGCTGCCACCACTAAAGTAAAGATTATGCTTCAATCAGTCTTACGACAATTGATCCTCGTAAATTCCTACATTAACTGAATTCTTAACTTTCGCCCTACACCCAAAACTCTATCTGTCACTGTACATAAGCCTTAACCTAATCAAAAGCCTAATTCCAACCCTAACCCTACACTTTGGATGTTATAAAGCCAAGAGAATAAATAATGTGTAAAAAGTAGATGAAGATATTTTGTACCCTAATAATAAGTTTCATTTTATGAAATGTATTTTGCAATAAACCCTAGAGTGGTAAGGGGGGGGCACTCAGAGTTAGTTTTGACCAGGGTGGGGGTAGTTTTGAAACAATATAATAACAACAATTGAACCAGCTACATTATTTTGTCATGAAAGTGTTTTGTACAAACATTGTTCTTTATAACACCTTTCTATCGTTTTGATATGAAATTAAATTCTTTTTTAATTTGTGCATCCAGCGAGTGTAGGTATCGGACTGTCAATAGGTGTTGGCATTGCAGCGCTGATGGCTACAGTCATGATCTATGTCTACTACCGACAGTTCCCGACCCAAGATCGGATCATCTTGGTCCACAGATCGACAGCACCACCTACCACAACAAGGACTTTATGATGAGCTTCAAGAGAATTGTGACAGTGATGAGAGGAATCCAGATGTTTTTATTATTTCCTAGCCAAACAATGAGAAAAGGACCTTTTATTGTGTAATCACCTTTTTCAAGGCACAGTTGGTTCATGGTATAATGTATAACTTAAAGATGGCCTGTGCAAATATCGAAATATCGAAATATCGAAATATCGAATATGTCCACTGTGCCTTCTTTTATTGGCCAGGAAAAATGAGACTTTGTGCATCTAGCTTTAATGACAGAGATGTTTTTCATAGTAACAATCATAATCCTTCTGCTTGGGACTTTTCTCTCTCGCAGTGCAGAATTCTTTCCACTTTGGAATTCATTGAAATGTGTAAAGATTGATGTAGTCATTTAAATTGGAATCATCGATTGTTTCTTGATTGTTGATGATGTACACTGTGTTTATGCAAATTATTTTTGTGGCAGTGCAGATTTGCTTTTCGTATTGAATTTTTTTATAGATTGAAAAGGACATTGAAATTTGTGTCAAAGGTGCCTCTGTTGTTTAGGCATTAGACTTTGTATACTGGTAAACAATTCTCTTCTGCCTTCATTGCAGAGATGTTTTTCAGAATGAAATTTGAAATAATGTGCAAAGCCTGAAATATAATAAAAGTGCCCCCGTTGGTCAGATAATAGTGTTTGCTTGTGCTGAATGCTAAATTCTCATTTTTTTGTCTTTCAATAATGAAATGTAATGAGGATATTTCAAAGATATATAGATATAGACTCTAAAATTTGTATCAAGCTTCCTTCTTTGGGTTGGCAGTAGAATGTTGTATTTGTGCACCTTTTTTTTT
>BEXV01000169.1:308326-341228 GCA_003118195.1 Hemicentrotus pulcherrimus | reverse complement strand
CCCCCCCCCCCCACTTCCGGCGCCTATAGATGTCGGTGAACTTGTACGTTCGACTGTTTCGTGAAACGATGCCTCTTAGTGCAATATTATCAGAATAGATTCATCTTGACTTTTATACATGTGTGTATAGATTATACGAGTTGAAATATATATAATAAATATATTTTGCCCACCGAGTTCACTGATATTGTAGTGCACATTATTTCTCTAGTCTCTGTCATATTTAATATTAAATTTCATAATTTCAAAGATTTCAACAAATTTCAACAGCTACCAGAAAATGCCTTCTAGTTTAGGATTCAAAATTTCTTGATTAAAAATGAATCCAGTGAATAATTACTTTGGAATCTTACCTTTAACAGGAATTGTACAGACTATCTACTCTTCTATACTACAATCAGCAAGGACAACTTTAAGATATTCTTATCACAATTATAAAAAAAAGTTTTAGCCCATTCACAGAAAACATAAAATGTGAATAGATATATTGTTTCCTATCCATTCCACTAATGATGATTTTGTTTCAAATCTCCCAGTGTTTTCAAAAACCTTTTGGTTACTTATGGACAATTCAACCATCCTCATATGAACTTTAAATGTGAAATAGTCTCATCTTTCCAACCTTTTTCATATTACACAAGAAAACAAACAAGACACAAACTTTTCAGAGTACTATTTTGTTTTTTTTGTATTTATTTAACATGATGTGACAGACATAATTCATTCATATATATAACCTGCAATTTAATATTTTTGTTGTTTTTTTCTTCAATTTTCATAACTTAATGTACTTTGCACTTACTTGCATGCTACCTTACTTCTACATACCGTAAGCATTTAAGCATGTTTATTTGCAAAATGAAATTACACAATTTAAAAATGAATTCTTAAGGCTATGTTTCATCTTCGTACGCAAAACTTTTGAATAATTGCTTGCAAATAAAAAAAATATTGCTAATATTCAAAGTTATTACATACATGTAGTCCTCACTATTACTTATTATCTGTTCTTAAGAGCAACTGGTACATTCATAAAATCTTGTTAAAAAAACATGGAAATTACAAAAGAATTACGACAAATCAGCATGGAAATTACAAAAGAATTATGACAAATCAGCACACCATACTTACATCACTCCTAATTTCATCTGTTTTCCATGCATGTTTGTCATACTAAAGTCAGATGAAGAAATTTGAATTTAGTTGTACTAAACATGTCATATATTGATTCACGCTCAGGAGCTAGGAGAGGGAAATATGCTCAAAAAAGAGGACAAATATGTGAAAAATAGTAGATTTCAAAGATAAGAATGATTTTTGTCAGAGCATTATTTAGTTCATCACTATGGCAAATACGACATCCTAATTATTAAAAAAAGAATAACAAAAAGGTCTCAATAATTTCATAAATATTGTCATCCTGCTACATTTGTAGTACTTCACAAAAAAATAAAAACTGTATTTTATTAATGAAAAAAAAATGGATATAGAATTAAATCTTGGAAATACAACTTCAAATTACTTTGGATACAAGCATTTCACAGTATAAATTGAACAATATTTGGTGCAAATACCATTTCCTTCTTGATAAACACAGAGTACTAATTGATTTTTACTTCAAAATATTGGTCAATTTGTTCTTTTTGATAGAAATAAAGATATTTCAAATATCCATGGTCAAAGCGGTATTCAATCTGAATGCTTGCAGCAAAAATTGAATGAATCTTACAATACCTAAAAACAAACAAAGATTGGTCCTTAAAATAAAAAAAAAATATCAGATGTCATTTTCATGCTTTTTAAAACTAAAGATAAGACATGCTGAATTAATTTCTATCAAACGAGTACTAAAGAATATATAGATATTTAAATAGTGAATGATAAACCTATCTCTTATGACAGTGGAAAACACTTTTAAACCACAATTCCAAAGTGAAGGTTCTGGACTATTCACAAATAGTAGTAACTACTTAACATTTGAGAAATTTGTTTTAAATATATATTCATATTTCATACAAATGTAGTTCTTTGTTAAGGATAGGTATTTAACAAAAAACATATAGTGATGAAAAGGCAATATGCAAGGAGGCAGAATGAGGAGGGGAAGGGGAGAGAGAATGAGAAAGTGAGAGAGAGGGAGAAATTGAGGGAGAGAGACCTAGAGAGCACGCTTTCAATTATTTAACTTCCTTACATTTCCATCAAGTACATTTTTTTCTCTCATAATGTACTTTCCTTAAAAAACTGAATAATAAACATCGTAAACAAGCTTCCTTGAAGAGCATGACAAAAGAAAAGTGTCCTAAGAGTATTTCATGAAGACTTACTTCTTAAAGCCTCGTAACTAAAGTTTAGACATGTGTACTACTACATTCATACAGTGATTGGAAGTGATAAATACTACAGGAAGAAAGTATAACAGATATGAATACTAGTTGACGGATTCAAATTCTGGACAAATACAAGCAAAAAAAGAAAGAAGAAAATCCTTTTCCAGCTCCTTCCTCCATAGCAAATAGGCAAGACTCATGCATACATTTACATTGCAATCTCAATAATAACAATAATAAAAACTAGAGAAAAAGTAAGAAATGCCAGGGCCCACTATAATGTTCAAATTATCTCGTAAAAAGCTCAAACACAGCACATTTTTCTTCCATTCACAGTTCAATATCACACTTTTTCTTTTCTTTATTGTGGAAATTATGAATGATTTGATACAGTTTTCAAGTTTTTCATGAATACCCTATACATTTGAAATACAATCAATTTTTTTCAGATTCAATGCTTGCAGGAAGTTTGAAGGATCAATTATGAAAGCATGAACTCAGTTATGCATCTGAAGTCAAGTATTCTCACTTTAATTTAATGAAAGAGGGCAAGTCCACACTTTCTTGTCCCATACATGTATGCTGCATAGACAGTGCTCCGAGTGCCGTACACCTGAATATGGGCCAAGTCAAAAGTTAAATGTCGCAAAATGCAATTGTTATAGTCAATAGTGAATCCTTCATTTGTTTGGAGGATGGATTGTCTTGTGAAGGTATATCAAGGCATTATGCAGCATTTCACTTACTCTATGACTTGGCCTCATATTCAGGTGTCCTGCACTTTCCATGATGACATCATTACAAACTGGGGATCACTGTTAACGTCAAGTATGATAATATACCAACAAGACAGATATTAATGCTAAAACTTGAATCACAGAGATTTTTTTGAGGGGTTTAGTTTAGACCATGTTTGATCCATTATGAAGCAGATGTACATGCGATAGTGTATGTAAGGCACCAAGACATGGTACATGGTATATGCATGCTACATTTGAAGTGCTTGTAAATGATTATGTCAACTGTGTACTCAAATGAAATGAGCAATGATTTATATATAGGCCTTGTTTCATAACACTTGTTACCAATAACAAGATGCAATAAGTGTTATAATCTACTGAAATCTTTACATTTTAAATAATACCCGGTAGTCAGATTTGTATAATGGGTAATACTAAGTTTCTAAGCACATTTCTTTTTAATTATTATTAAATGGTCATTGGATTCAACTGCTAATTGGCACATGATAGCAGACATACTTCGCTCCCTGAGGAGTAATCTCGACAGACCTTATTTTACAAGCGCACACATGGCCAATGCATTTGGCCGGCTTTGAGCAGATCTCTAGTTACTGATGACAAATTTCATGAAACAGGGCCCAGGTGTTTGGTGATCCCACATTGTCAATATTTTGTACAAGTGTTTTTTTTTGTATATATGATGCATACGAGTTCACACAGCGTGAGTATCTTACATCGGTGTTCACAACAATACGATACTATCGTATTAAAGCTTTCTTCTAGTTTGTACCCAAAGACTTCCATCCAAACACAACAACTTATCAATATGTCCTCATCCAAACAGCCCATTGCATCCTATCATCTTTCTGATTCTGCCTCATTTCTAGGATGTAGGCAATCAACAACCTAATCATACAAATTCTTATATGCTTTTTATTTATGTAATTACAGCTTTGTGTTGCAAAAACATGATAACAGATGTAGTACTAGTACATTCATGTATTCAATTTTTAGAAAAAATGTAATTATCATCACATCTGCATATTAAATACCTATCTAAGTTCTTCTTTCTCCATCCACCTTTGTTGTATATAAATTAGCTTTGGAATAATATGTACAGATAGTTGATTGCAGAAATACACAAAAGGAGAAGAAAATCAAGTGATAGCTTACAGAGGCCAATCTTCGAAAATTCTCTACTTCGTGTTCAAGGAGCTGACCACTACCACTGTAGAATATAAATCGCAGCTCATAATTTTTAGATTTTTATCAGATTCTAAGCTGATATGCACACAACATTTTCTGCATACATGTACATGTATCAGAGTTCAGACACTTCCTTTGCTTCATTTTCGATAATCTTCCATGGCACATCTATTTCACATCAAAATGTCAGTCTCCATCAGAACCATTACTGAAGGTGTAGGCTTGCATCATCCTGTAAAAACATTTTCCACTTTGAACATTTCAAGAGAAGAATTCATCGCCTCTGCTGTATACCTAGGTGTATCTCCATTTGTCTGAACAAGCTAAAGCTTGAGATATAAGCCACTTTGGAAATACTATCTGCGCATGGGCAGATAAAGGTCGTTTGTACTAAACTGTAGACCCATCGAGAAGACTGCTGGAAACATGTTCATGAAGATAATCATTGTTTATTTATGAACCGGCGGTACATTCTATGATACGCAGGTGGAAGTATTCTTTTCAAGAGGGCAAACAAAAGTTATTCATGAAGTATCTCCATCACTTTGGCAGTGATCATTCTAAAATGGACAAAGTGAAATATCTGCATGTGTACAAGCTGTGTGGACATTTTGGGTTCATATATTGGGCTGATGAGTGCTTCTTAATCATAAAATGTTCAAGTTTGAAGATCCCATCTCCATTAGCCTGTGTCAAGTAGATGGATGCACATTCATGTACTATTTGGTCATATTAATTTTCTACAGACATGAATAGGTTGCTATTGTGAATGGTGACCCACAGGACTGACTGACTGAAAGTCTGCTATTGACTGATCAAATGATGGGAATACGAGATTTAAAGTTGCGATTTTAGCAATGCCACAACTTTTGGTAAGTTTTTATTGTTCCTAAGTATGATGATAATGCATGCCTCTAAATAGGATTCAACTGTAGACTTTTCATATTGAAGTCCTATCAGCACACATGCCAACTATAAATTATATTTCACCAACTTCTGTCTCCCACTTTGGTCTTGAAAGGTATCTTTGTTCACACATTTTCTCGCTCATTCTCTTGGAAGAATTTGCATAACATGATCTATCAAACAGCAGAGGTTATACATAGCAAAACCATTTAGATATGAATTTACTGGACCAATAATTTTCATTTACTGCTCAGGCAGATGACATCCAAGCCTTGAACAAAACCTAGTATGCTTTTATGTCATGCATATAATAGAGACGCAGCCTAGTCTTTATTCTAGCCCTGAAAAGACGAAATCTCCAAGATTCAGTACTTTGGTCAATCAAACAATCTCCCATCACAACTGGTCAATTAACACAGAAACAACAGTCAGATGATACGTGAAGAACACCCCAAAACCTTCATAAATGTGTCCTTTGTGTCTTTTTCTTTCATATCATTATCAGGCAAAGCAGTCAAGATACTCTTCATTCACATGCAGTAAAGCTTTATCAAGAATGCGCATATTATAAACTGTGTTACACCTACATGTACTGTCTGGCTTACTGGAACATCTCAAAATAATGATATGTGTGCATACACCATATAAAGACAAATGTACTTAACTGAGGATTATTGCAGTGTTCAAACCTAAAGAGCTATCAAAATCAGTGTATCAAATTTTAAATGAATGTACATTTCAACAACGAAAATTGAAGTCCATCAATGATGCAGTTATAATTAATGTATTATCTATACATGATTATGAGAAGTTCCTTTCTTGCATTATTAGACATCTTTCTCATTCCCTACCATAACCATTTTGAAGTTTGGATACTACAGAAGCAAGGTGGTCCACAAGGGGCTGAAATATGTAACAACAATTTATAGGTTGACTTCTTTTGCATAGGTTTGAAAACCATGAATTCATCCCCAACCACGATTATATATAAAATATTAGTTATAATATGTGTTTGAAAATGTTTCAAAGTATGGACCAGAGTGCATTTAAGAGTCTTAGAGATCTTAAGCAAGCACTGTAACCCAGCCACTCGGGATTTTGGAATTCACACATATCAGTTCATACTCTTGCCAAGTTCAAATTTTACATGTCTGAATATTTGTTTGTGGACCACCCCTATGGAAGCATACAGTAAAGACCTTGTTAGCAAAAATATTCAATGAAAATGCATGTCATTATTTGAGTTTCAACAATTCATACTAGGCAGAACAACAATTTGTCAAAATCTGATGGGGGCAGCGCGTACAATGCAAAAATAGAAAATGGACACTTTTCATTACATTTTGGAGTTAAAAATGTGCCTTTGCTGGTATGGACACATTTGAGAACAGTTTGTGGTGTGTCATTGGCTGTGCAAATAATAGAAACAAATCATTGTGTTTATATCAAGATATTTGGTATGTGGAATTGCCTTACAGACAGTACTGAAAATTAATGAATACACACAAAAGGGTATGGGTAATAAGAGGTTTGTGTACAATGTACAGTTAGTGCTTGGGCAGATATGGGTATATAGGTTTAACATTCAAAATGCTTTTCATTCATATGGCATAACTGGCCAACACAAACTTTTATAAATACTCTGCAAGCTCCAAAAAAATTCCTTTGAGAGTTCCAGCAATGCCAAACATGGCACTACACTTAAAAATGTACATGTTATACAACAAAAAGATTTAGAAAAAACCTTTCCCAAGACAATCAACAGTACAGAGCCACACTCTGTGAGAGCAACAAAATAAGAACTGTGATAAATATTAACTACTGATGTCATGCACTGAATAACCCAGGCTTGTGGTGAATGACCACAGATGCATATACCTCCAAAACCTTCGAAGAAAAGCTCTGGTAACACAGCCTCTCCTTCTGTATCAGTGCCACTCGGTTGGGATCTGCACGCATCCAAGTAGTGAGAAAGTCATCTGGTCTGGCTTCCGACCTTCTGCTTTAATAGAGTCTTAGTAGCCTGATTTCAGTATTACTCACACATCCAAGCACTGTTAGGGGAGCAACCCTTCTCCGTCTCCATGGTTCATGTTCCATTCTATGTGAGCACGGAGTGGCCAAGCATTCAGTGGCTACAATAAGCACTGGTCAAGCGTTCAGTGGGAGACTGCACTGGTTAAATGTTCAGTGGACAGACTGCACCAGTCAAAAAGTCTCTACAATATAGTACAACATCTACAGTACCGGGGTCTGACTCCGCCCACTGATGGAGGGGGCGTGACGGGTGCAAAGTAGGCGTGGACCTTCACGTTAGGCAGCTGAGTCTGCACATGGGAGAAATAAGTAATTAGATCTAAATTACTGATTACAGTTTTAAAATTATGAAATCAATATGCCAAAGTGACACATAACTTTCCCCATCTTCCATTATGTCCTTGCATTGCTTAAAAATTGTCAGCCATTAGTAACTCTTATCAGACACAATGAAAAAGAGTCAATTCAGACTAGATGAAAGATTAGCCTTTAAGTCTAATAATAACATTTGTGTTTTATTGGTGAGAATGTCATTGACAGTTACATAGTTGATTAAAAATCATTTCACTACAATTTCACAAAGGAATGTAATGAACAACAGATGTATGAAGTTGCAAGCTAATCGGTAACAGACTGCAAAAACTGACATTTAACATGAATATGTCCATTATGGTCTGAGGTGGCCTCAAGTGGCTTGACATGTGACAATAACATGACCACACAATAATGAATAATAAAGCACAACTTTTGCAAACTGTTTCAAATATGCAAGGAACTTGTGAGGAAACAGTCACAAGAAGTGTCATTATTTGTTATCACACTTGAGAGGAAGTTACCACAACCCACATTTCCCCTGAAAGGATACATTAACGAGGGGAGCAACCAGTTAGCATCACTTACCCTTAGTCTTCTGATGCCAGCCCTAGTGATGAGCTGACAGTCGTACAGCTCTATCCGTTGTAACCCTTGGCAACCCATCAAGTGTTCTAGTGAGGAGTCTGTGATGAGAGGACAGTTGTCCAGCTCGATGACCTGGAGGTGTTCTGTAGAGCAGCCACTAGTACCAATGTGACGGATGCCTTCGTCTGTGATCAGCTCACAATGGGATAATGTCTGGACACAATAATAAAAACACCATATCAGTCTTTTCATAGACACAGGCTATATGGACGTTATATAGGACGTTAAATGGAGGCCCCGTGTACAGGAGAGTCACCACCCTTGCACATTGAGAACCTACTGCACTATTCGCATAAGAGTAGGGGGAAACCCCAGTGTAGTGGTCCACCTGCACACCCCAATCAGGCTGAGTATATATGGCATCTGCAATAATCTTCAGTATTAAAGAAGGCAGATTATCTTGAAGAAGAAGAAGCACTTTTCCAAGTTTGCTGTATACATGTTTAAAAATGCACTGGTAATCCGTTTTTTGTGTGTATTATTTATTGTTGTATTGAGTTAATGTGAGAGTCACGATTAGGGAGAGGCAATATTATAAAATGAGAAATAATCCAATTCATGATACCATGTACTGACATTTTCCATCTTATCATCAAGTAAGGAGCTAATGTGAGAGTCACGATTGGGGAGAGGCGATATAAAATATGAAATAATCCTATTCATGATACCATGTACTGATATTTTCCATCTTATCATCAAGTATGGAGCTATAACATCAACCCACATGTTTTCGTAATGAATTTTGAATGCTGTTTGGAAAATTAAAAAAGCAATTTACCTCTCATATTTTCGCCGTCACTAAATGCATTTTACAAATGCTTTTAGAACANATTAAAAAAGCAATTTACCTCTTATTTTTTCGCAGTCACTAAATGCCTTTTGCAAATGCTTTTAGCACAGATATAGCCTCTTATACAAAAAGATTAATTTCTAACAGAAATATTTCAAGACATTCAAGATATTTATTTATTTAACCATAACCATAAAACAAACATTATTACGAAATACAGTATAAAATATGGAAAGGACCAATAGAAAAGCAGAGTGGTTGTGAGAATGGCCCTTAAAGAGAAAAACAAACAAACTACCAAGTAAATACAGTCAAATTAGTCAATAATGATAGTAAATTACACACAAAAAAAAACACATACACACCCAGCCTTTTCTCATTTTTGCTTACATTCTTGACTGTATTACTGCGGATATGACTTGTGTCATGGCTCCCAAATATCATATACTATATTCAAATCATCATAATGTGACGTAAAGGCGCTGGTGGACTAGAAACACCCATAACAATGGAATTACCACTCACCAGCTTCTGTAGCATGGGGCATCCTAAAGCTAGATAACTTAATGCAGTGTCAGTAATCTATGGACAAAAACAAAAAATGAGAGAAGAGTTAGAGCACCAAACAAAAATTATCAATCAAATAGCTCATCATGATTCAGTCGTATACTTTCTCAAGAAATTATACAATACAGGTACAGATTCATTAATTGCAATTACAGATGCTGATGTTATGCTAAGCCAATTATATATTTCTATATAGGAAAAATATTTGAGCATTCAAGTCGTATCTATTTGTTTAAGAATCTGCTTGGTATGCTTGTTTGTATTGCACACTTTCACAAGCAAGCAATGACTAGAATTTATGAAGATATTGATCCCAATCATTGCTTTCAACATTAGTTATATCCTCATGTCTATTAGTGCCTACATCATCATTTAAAGCATCATTAAAAGCAGATTAAAAATAACACATTACATCATATACATTAATTACACAATCGTTGAGAAAACTTACAAGAACACATTCTTCTAGATCCATCCTTTCTAGGTCTATACATGTCTGTAGAGGAAAATGAGAAAACACAGGTAACAATTTATAGCAAATAACAAACACATATAGAGCATGACAACAATGTAAGAAATAAATACTCTGGGTGTACCATTATTATAATTCAACTTTCTATACTAAAGTTACTAAATTGTTAAAACTATGGAAAAGTAAAAACTACTCTTTGTCTTGGTCATGCTTTTCAACACTTCTCAAATCTGAATTTTCATTTTACACATTCAAAAATTCAAAAATGTTCTCTCTTATTCTTACATTTTGAGTATTTGACTTACATGTACGCTAGAGATCAGAAATTTCTAACATATTAGTATACTACAATATTAGACGTTGCACATTCTTATATTTCTACCCTGGAATTTTCAAATGTAATAAGACCACCTGTGAATACTTACTTCAATAAACACATACATTTAAATATGGATGAATATTATCAAATTACCCTAACTTCTGAGAATTGAACTGATTTTTTTAACCAAAATAAAACCTCTTACCCATTATTTGAGATTTATGTTTCTCTTCACAATCTGTTATTTTGTACGTGCTATGATACTTTTGTTTTTGGAGCTCTCAAATAATCTATTCTATTTTTATTATTCATCTCAACATTGAGTTATCTTGACCAACAAGTTACAACACAATACAAGACAAAATCCTAATGACTCTAAGGTATATGCAAACAGTTCAGTGTTTTCCTTCAAGGATGTCATCATTTTCTCTGCCCTTCAGTCAAACCCAAAGACTTACCCTGGCTAGGGCTTGGAAGCCGTTGTCTGTGAATTGTGAACAACCTGACACCTCTAACGTTCTAAAAGCAGGAGAGAAAATAGTGTCAAGATACACATCTTGTTCTTATATGCATCATTAATTCCATTGTTATGCTACCAACATTTTATTATTAATTTAATTTTTTTATCATATCTCTATAATATCATTATCATTATTATATTCAAATCATGTACCTATTCTTTTTCACAAAAGAGATAAACATTTAGCATGCCTTTCTCAATCCAAACAGCATGTACAACATTTAGACTCCTCTGCAGGTTTTATTGCAATGATGTCCTGTCACTGCAAGGAAACCAGATTATCAAGTAATTAGGTATATATATAATTATTGTCCATATAAGGAAATTTGATTTCCACTAGTTGGTACAAGTAGTTGATAAATAATCAGACAAAATATGTTCATGACGTAAAAAATAAGTACAAAACCGGCAAATTTCAGTTTTAAAAATCATTAACATACATGTACTCATATTAAAGTCTGTAGGACTAGAGATACAAGTTCATGAAGAAAAAAAATCATACAATTTAGAAACTTGTTTTTTATTCATTATATTATTGATAAAATCATACATCTCCAGGTTATTTTTCATAATTAAGAGTACTTACTTGATTTTAGGACAGAATTGACTAAATGCACTGAGTGTGTTGTCTGTAAGGTGAGTGCAGCCTGATACACACAGTGATTGCAACGTTCTACAACCCTTGGCGAGTGCTATCATACCATCATCACTGATCAGCTGTAAGGGATTCATGGAGGGATGGAAATAGAAAGANGGGGACAGAAGAGACAGAAAACCATTAGATGAACTACCATGACTGTTTGAGATCAAATTTAAGCATTTGTTACATTGGTTCATAAAAACACACTGTTGAAATAGAGAGCTTTTACAACTATGAAGTATGAAAGTACAACACTACCATGAGAAATACTTTTTGTCCATGATAAGCTATTTAAACATATTTTTATGTCTTTCTATAAAACTGTATCTTTTCCTAATAGGAAATATCAGAAAGGGGTTATTCTAAAAAAAAGAAGAAGAATGAAAGCTCCAGGGTGGTTCAAAAGTTAAGTCCCCCATCTAGATTTTACTCAATGTTATGAGGAATTTAATTCCTTTCACACTAGGGGGTCCCCCTAATAGCCCTGGGTCACATACTTCATGACAAAATTTAAGTAGTCTAGCCCCTCTCAATAAAAAAACAACAACAGCTTTTTGCTTCCAATTTATTTCATGTAGTAAAGAGGATTTATAAATGAAGGGACACAATCAATGTTTGCTTAAATTCTATAGTCAAATCGTCACTTGATCTATTACAATTAAAATAACTTTGTTCAAAAGAAGGAACAGAATGTTATTAATACTCTATGGTAAAACACCCACTAGAGTTCACATACTGAGGGGAAGATTTTTCATTTATCTACATGTAATGTATGTCGTAAGTAAGGCTAAAGCATCATAAAAAGAATGTAAAACCTGGGTAAAGTCCATACAGAAAATTTAAAAAATGATATGTAAGACAGAATAGAGATATAACAGAACTGTCATCTGTACCAGTTAGCTTACCGAGTCCAATAGGGACAGTGACAAGATTGTTTTACAATGTTATATAATACCTTGAAGAAGAGTACTCAATACTTACTACACAACCTTGGACATTAAGTGTGGTTAGATTCTTACAATGGCTTCCTATGTGCGTGATACCCTCTTCTGTTATCTGAAAAAGAGAAGGAAGGTTGAAATGATTTTAAATGTTGTTAATGGTAACATTATTGCAAAAGAAGCAGTTCCACCATTCAAAATTGGTAAAGTGAAAACCCCTAAATCTCCAACACATGAAATAAGTGTATTTATAGCCAATAAGCATGCGTAACAATCAAATATAACAGCCTACATGTAGAAGAATCCCCCCCCCCCCCCAGCTCGATCTTTACACAATCAAATTCATGTTCAGCCTGCCTTCGTGTTTTTATATGTTGTTATAAACCAGGCTAATTTGTTATCAGAATGCAGCAATATGAAATGATTTGATGTCTTCAAGAGCAAGAGCATGGGAAGTAGAGTGAAGGAGTTGGATAGCCAGGAGAGAGAAAGAGAAAGAGGGGGAGGGGGAGGGGGAGGGGGAGAGATTGAGAGGGGGAGCCATAGACAGACAGAGAGGCAGACAGGCAGGCAAACAGATGTAGACATGAAGAGGGGGAAATGGGGAGGGATGATGGGTTTCTAAAGGAAAACATTAAAAAGTCAAGAAGAGAGATAAACCCATCATCCAAGTAGAAAATTAATGAATATGTCTACACATTAAATTCCCTGATTGCAAAGTCTCCAATTACCCCCTCCTTCCTCTCTATCAAAAAAAAACAGGCCAATGACATGTCAATATTTTGTTAGACCCTGGCCAGATGCTAGCCCCAAGCCTATACAAAGAACCTTTGGGAGCTCTGATCGAATGATTATTACATTAATGCATGAGATGAGCTCTACGTACATGTAGCTTGTCTACTACATGTATGATTTGACATGGTTTATTGAACCATAGCCAGTGTTACACTTGAACCTGTGTATATAAAAACCATAAATCTGTGTAAAAATTGACATGAAATGACTCATAGCTATTAAGCACAGGTACAAATATTTTTTAATCCACACCTGATTAAATGATATTCAAATTGAGGTCAATATTAAGGTCGATCAATTTATGTGGATTTAGGATTTTACATGTACATTTTACATCAATTTAAATGACATATCAATACAGATGGCCACTGATGGCAGCTTTGTACGAGTCTATAATGTAACAAGTGAAATGTTAGAGTCATGATCATGATTAATTTCAAATATGTTTGCAGTTTGCACAATTTTACAGACTTCATCAGCATCTTTGGAAGTCATTATTAGCATTTCTAGACTTGGACGTACACTGTACAGTACAAATGTATGGAATATAACATTAACCACATAACTTCTTCCTTTTTATTCAAAAGGAGATTTGTTGACAAAGTAAGATAATGTGACTAATTACATATAATGTACAATTACATAGGAGCAATTTTATTTTCTATTGAAAGCAAACAATAGTTTACCGTATACCAGAAAGCAATTATATAAAGTGTAAGGTCCTACTGTAAATGAACAAAATTACAACTTCCTTTTTCTCTCCATATGTATAGTTTGGTAGGGCTATACATTGTACATGTAGTTGCAATCACATATTAAAATGAATACAAGCTACAGTGTACATGTATTTTAATATTCTGAAATTTATGCATACACCTTGTATGTTACAAATTTAAAAAAGACTCTTCTGGACAGAAAAATATATATTACCATTTACATAGATGTACTTGTACTACAAATGTATTTTTTAAAGGTCCCTCCAATCTAAATACTGTGCTATAATGCATATCTACCCACTCACAAATAGGAATGTTTATTGAGATCAAAATACTCTGGGGAATCGCATGATAGATACAAAAGCTCGACAAAGGAATCGTCTTCACAATGAAACATATAATCTTAAGTGCTAGTAATGATGAAGAATATATTCCCACAGTATGATATAAATTTACACTGGAAAAAACAACATCTTGCGACTGGCACAGGCATTGCACGCTTATTTTGGGGGTGAAATTCGCAACCCCACTTAAACTAAAATACATTTTACAATTTGTGAAAATAATGGCTTATACTCCACCTCCACTTGTCAATCATGTGTAAACACAAATAATTTGTTGCTGTTCAATATTCTTTTTCCCAGGCCATTAATGGTTCACATGTGAATAGGGTAGACCAACTCACCATGTGACAACCCTTGAGGATAAGGACCTTGATGTGAGAACAACCTCTGACCAGGGCTTCGATGCCGTTGTCGCTAATTTGGTCACACCATGAGATATTGAGATGACTTAGAAGATGGCACCCATCACTGTGTGGTTAAGCAAGAAACAAAATCATTAATCATTAACATCAATAAAATAGATGGCACAGCAGTTCAAACAGAAATGCTGAAATCATAAGAGCAATTTGGTGATGTCATTTACAGGTGTACTATTATATAAATTGAAAGTATGAAAGAAATAAACTGATAATAAGGTATAAAAGGGCACTATGGTGAATTGAATGAAGGGGTACATATTACAAATTTTATTAATATTTTATTAATATTTTATGAATGAATAAAAGAATAAAAGTAAATAAACATGTCTAGGGCAATTGTCTGTGTGTGTTGTTTCATACGAAACCGTTCTTTATCAATTCAGTTTATTCAAAAATTACGAATTTCTTAATATGACCATTTTCTTATAGTTCTGCATGTTGTCGATAACATTAAGTAAATGTAGAAAATGTTGTCTAGATGTCTCTTATAATATATACTGGATTGTCCTACAGTGTTTATACATTTGTATTTTGTTTTCAAGATATTGAAACAATATTTGTTTATATATCGCTCATGTTGCAAAGGGAAGATCTTGCAACAAACTATGTCAAATTATGTACATGAATCTAATCCCTCTTTTCCTACAGGATAAAGACGCTGTTTGTTTTAATTTCACTACCGGCATATAATTAACATCTACCAGCATATCTTTGTTTTTTTTATTTTCAACCCTGATTTTATTGCATGTTCATGACCTTACATCCTGAAATAGATCATTAAGTAAAAATATGTCTGTATGTTGTCTTTCAAAATACCCAGGTCCCCCATTAAGGTGATAAAAATAGCAAAACACATACCTGTAAACTCTGAATGAGTCATTAAGATTGCCCAAACTTATCTTAAATTAGCATTCAAATTTGGGGTCTTTGTGTTTGATTCATAGTTAGATATTGCTTTCAAATGTCTATGGGATAGGCTCACCATACAATACCAATTTCTGATTCAGGACAAAATAAATAGCAACATCTCATCCTGACACATGATAGAACATAAAATTAATTTTGGATAGGAATTGTTGCCAACAGCTTATAAGGATTTTGTTTGTATTTATATTTTAACTCAGATACAAGGAACTACATTGTATCTTAGATTTTGGTTGAAAAATGAAATGAAATAAATGAATGGATGAATGAATATTCTTGATTGAATCCAATTGAAAGCTCAAATATATTTGATGCTAGAGAGCTGGTAACATCAGTAGATTGAATTGCTTTCTACATTTCTCTGTTCTTACACTACCATGTCATCATAATTGTCTTATATACCTGGATTTATTATCCAAACATACATTTTTCTAAATTTTTCCTTGTGGATTTTGATCATCTTGCTTCCAATAATACATGTTATTAAACTGAAATGAGTCATGTCAAATACCTGAAAAGCCCCTTGATTATATTAGTGATACTATACAATACATTATGAAACTCTTAAGAAGTTTATTTATCAACCTTGTGCCAGGTCATCAGGGTGGCTATTAAACAAGTTATACAATAAATTCTACTAATACTATATTACATGTTCATCTACTACTTGTCCTATAAATAAAAATCACTTGAAAACATGTCCCCCTGATTAATTACTATAATACCAGAAATATTCAAACTTTCTGATTCATTATGAAATATTTAGGAGTTCCAACTGCATGATTGTGGGCAAAAAAATGTGTGGATACATGATGCCTTCCAATGTAGTGGTGAAAAACAACATCAGAACGCCACTGTTTATGTATGTGCATGTAGAAGAAAAAGAAAAGAACCAGTTCAGCAACAGCTGTGAAGAATAAACATGTTAACTTCCTACCCTTCCATCCAACATGTACATCGTTTCACTTTTTACATGTATTTAATGGTTCTGGTAAACGAATGACCAGTATGTTCTTGGACTCTGTTTCACTGCAATTGAACCAGACCATCAAAAGCATGGTATGTCAAAATACCTGGCAACATTATCATGTAATGTAAAGTACCGTTACATAATCTCTTTGGAGCCAAACATGCATTAACTCAAATACATGTACACAAATGTACTCTAACACAGAGTTAATGCCTGATCTAAACAGATGTGATTATTAATAAACAAACCACGAATGTTACCCCTCATAAACTATTGTCTGTTGAGTACCAAAAGGGCAAAATCTAATTAGTTAACATCTTTCTGCCTCTCAACAGATATCCTAAGAAAATTCACACTCTTAATTATAATGAAGATTGTTACTGTAAGTGGTAACCCTGCTTTTATTGAATTCCTGAAAGTATTTAAAGGACTTGTGCCCTTTTGGAGGTCTCTAGCAGGTCACAAGTGCATTCACGTTTATAGCCTAAACTCATTTTAGCCCACTACAACTAAGTGATTTTGACCTTGATAAAGCAAGAACCACTATGTCTCGGCTCGCTGACTCCCCGGATGGGGGTACACAACGAACATGCTAGACACATTTATAAATTATGTATACATTTACCAGAGATGTCTCGATTGCTGAACGCATGTCCAACTTTCCCCTTTTGGTGATCTGCGACACCCTTGAGTACCCCTGGTTGTAATCAGTTACGCACTTTTTGGCTCTTATCCAATAACTCAGTAATGGCATTTTGATGCCCCCGCACCCCGTCTGCGTCCCTAGGCGTTGCGGTTCGTACCTCGTATGTACGATATTGAAATGTGATTCGAAAATCCATTTGGGAAATTGTGGAACAGTTAAAGGAAAAACCTGCACCTGATATCCATATCCGATTTTTAAAATTTTTTAATAATACTTTTTAATGAGCTTTCCAAATGTTTCAATCTAGATCTCATTCTCTCCTCTTTCATGGTTAGCTTCCTTGGATAATAATTAATGATAACATAATAATAATAATAACAACAATAAAGTCATTCATATAATGCTCTTACACATATCAAATGGTTTCACAGAGCTGCACATAGTTTAAACAAATTAACAAAGTAGCAAAAGTTGAAGATAATCATCAAATAGGATACTACAAGTGATTCTGTAATTCTACAAGAGATATTCATAAATGTACTATTTATTTGAAAAAAACTATCTTTGATACCCCAAAACTTCAGTGAAAATGCTCCAAATAGGCTATACACACAAAGAAGCATGAATATTTTATGAACAGGAATTTTATCTGTGTCAAACCGATATTGTATATATTAATGGTAAGATCTTCTACCTCGATGATTCTACTCTATGCAATAAGGAGCATCCTGAACTTATAAATGTTTCAATTAAGAAAGCTGTCTCCACACGTTATTGCAGTCATAACATGTTATTAAGGTCAGTTATGACTTCCCTCTGTAGAGCTTTGACAAATATTTATATCAATTATATATTGGCCAAGAAGGCCTTAATAAGAAAATAAATTTACATTTGTGACAGAAGAAATATATGATTAACCCTAAAACCTAAAAACATAAATGTTGAATGCTTTGACGCTCTCTCTCTCTCTCCCTCTCTCTCTCTCTCTCCCAAGAAGGGGCAGACTTTGCTCCCAACTACCCTCCCAGCCATGGAGTGACAACAAGTGTTCTAAGTTTGCATTTAATAGATTGAGCATACAATAAAAGCCATGAAGCTCCTACAAAGTTTTGGAAATATCCTGAATATTATTGGGGCATGTCGCATGTATTTGGTCACTTGGTGTCCTATACATTTAAGTATTATGCAGTCCCGCACATAAATTTAATAAATATGTCATTTCACTTAAGCAGTCTTATTTAAGCTGTCACAAGTGTTCTGTTATTTTATATCTAATACTAAAATCTTAGATGTGGTCAGTAAGATAGCTTGGACGTGCCCATTCACATATTGACAATTCTGCATCATGTACACATACATAAGGAGAAATGNGGGGGGGGGGGGGACCTTATTTAAGCATGGCAAATTTGAACACTGCACAGTACCCATAGGTTGACATTCGATTAAGTTTTATTAATGATGTGTAACATTACAAAGTAATAAAAACTTAAACACATTGTAACAAACATCATGGGTGTGGGGATGCTCCTGCTCATGTGGACAGGAACATCCCCTATGATATGATTGTAATTAACAAGAAAATAACTCTAATTATTACAACTGAATTGCTCAACCTTTTAATGGTTTGTGCCTCATTTGATATAAGATATCAATTTGAGGCACAAAAAGAGGCAAAACACACATTACCGGTAAATCAAGCATGTGAACTTTCTGTACAAATGACCAAAAGGGTAGGTTTGAGTAGAACTCACAATCCCCTCATCCTAATAATGTAACGTGTGATACATGATACATAAAAGGGAACCTACCTGAGAGACTTGAGCGCATTGTCTGTGATTGCTGTGCAGGATACCATATTCAACTGGCTAAGCTTCTTGCTATATCTGCTTAGACTCTGCGCTGTATTATCTGTAATTCGTTTACAGTCTTCTAAGTTCAGTACTTCTATATTTCTGCAGTTGTCTGCAAATGTGCTGCAAGAACAAGGAGATTTTTAAGAATTAATTGTGAATGAGAAAATGCACTTTTTATTCTGGTACCCAATTTTTAATTACCTCTAAATTTACATGCAATAACAAAGATATTCATGTATTTCAAACATTGTATTCCAGTAAACATTTATTGTGGAAACAATTTAAAGAAATTGTTCATGAATACATGTACGTGTTAATTGTCTTTTGTAGACAAATACGGTACATCCTATCTTCATGTAAACATCTAAACAAAAACTTATTGTCAAGCATATGAAATGTGTAAATTGATTATTTCAGGGAATCGTTAATGTGCATTTTCAGTAAAAATAAGAATTCTATAAGCTAACGTAATTCATATCAACACAAAGTTCAGGAGTAATTTGATTACTATGCTATACAATTCTATTCTCATCGTCCTGTGCTTTTCATTTCTCACAGTTTTATCAACATAAATTTTAAAAGTAGTGCTTTTGATTACTGAAGTGACAGAATGCAAAAAAACAAGACTTGTTCTAATCACCCTACATAGCTGCCTTTATTTGAACTAGTATGTTGAACTCACGAGAACAAAACTCTTTCACGGTAACGGTGTATCAAAGAGGAAGTAAACGAACAGGTGTATGCACTACCGTTCAAACATGAAGTTGATCAATTGGGCTACTATTACTAGGAAAACTTCTACCATTTGTCAAATTATCCTTAAAAGTTTCTTCCTATCATGGAAGGGGAATTCAATAAAAATTAAAAAGTAAGTATAAAATGCATAAAGTGAATAAATAAGAAAGAATAGATGATAGATATAAGGAAATCCTGTCGACATGGGGAAGGTTTCAAGAATATATAACATGGAAAAGAAAAACAGACAACAAATACAAATAACAGATAATAAAAGCAGGAAGCTGGATATACTAGAGCAACAAATGATGAACCAAACCAGGTAACAGCAGAAACAAAGGAGGAAGGAAAGGAGGTTATGGTCAGAATGTAAGAAGAAGACATGCAATGTAGCGGGAAAAAGACAATTGGGGGAAAATCAAGAAAATATAGTATCAATCATTAAAAGAATTATTACTTCAGTGTCTCCTTTTTAATTACTTTTTTGTGTGCATTATCTTCTGATCCAGATTGCTAGGAATCACAAAATATTATTGAGCATAAAGAGAAAAAAATCACAGAAAATCTCCATTGCAGTACTTTGTGCCATTCTTGAATAAGAGTGATTTAACTGTCCTAATTATAGTCTTCAATAATAATTGAAGTCTCAAAATTGGCAATGGGGTGTAAATCACTTTTTTTTGTGCACAGATTGGCAATATTTGGATAAATTTACCATTTTTTTTTTCCACATTGGTTTATCAATTGAAACATTTGTTTCTTCTGCAAATAATGCAGGAGTGGAAAATGAGATTAATTGTTGCCAATTTGAGGAAAGAAAACTGACTAATTTAGAAAATAAGAAAAGTTCAGAACTGCAACATGAATTAAAATAGAGAAATACAGTATGAGGTTAATTGCATGACTTACTTCAAGGCATCGTCAGTGACACTCTTGCATCCGTGTAAACTAAGGTTCTTAAGAAAGCCTCCACATCGTTTTGATATGTGCTCCACAACTGGCCCCTGGGAAAATGAAAAATACAATAATATTAAAGAGACTTGTAGGCTGAGCACATGCTATCGCAAGCTATCAAGAACATTAGTACTTTCCATTGACTCAAATTTGTACATGGTGTCACTAAAGATTCTGCATTTACAGTGTAAATGTTTGCTTTCATGGTTTATTTTTGCTTCTATTATTTACAAGTAGTACTCTGATTACAGATAGAGACAAATTCATTTTATAGTGAAATATAAGCATCTCTCAATAAATGTAAATATCCATTGATTAGTTAATATTTTGTCTCAACTCAAATGCCTCAGTCACACCTTTGCATATTTGGCTTGCGCATTGCTGCGTATTTATGGAAAGCCATTGTAACATTTCTTAAGAAATGAATTCTTGATATTAAGAAATGATTTTCTGTGTAAAGCAATGGTAATTCTTGATATCAAGAACTGAATTCTTTATAACAAAAAAACTGTAGTTCTTGAAATCAAGAAATAGGAATAAATGTTAAAACGGCTTGCCATAAATACGCAGCAATACGAAAGCCAAATATGCAAAGGTGTGACTGAGGCATAAAACAAGCATGTGTATTATTGTTCCTTATTTTATGATGAATACTACACCATAAATAATACATGGGACACTGCATAAATTCAAAGTAAAGAAATAGTCAATACTGCAACCCTGGAGAACATAAAAGTATATTTAGAATGAGATGTCATTGATGATTGATCATCGTGCAGGTGGAGACTATAAGTAACCAAATCCCTTATCAATACAGAATGACTAAAGTGAGCATCAAAAAGAATTTTCAATACAAACCTGTTTCTGAGGCTATCAGAGCAACAGCCTAGATTAAGCTACATAGTATTTCATTTCTTACATCTTGAAGCTTTTTTCCTTTAAATTTTTTTGTTTGCAGATAACAAAATTCTTAAAATGATATGTTCTTATACTGAAAACGTCTCATTCAATAATTAAAGTGTGACTTTAAACAAAAGTGTTTCAGATTTATTTTTCATATTTTTTAAAGAGGTTGGCCAATACTCTAGTCTGGCGTGGCAGTTGCACTACCAGAAGATGAAGATGAATCTAACCGAAAAATGAATTGAAGGAGAGGAAACATTCCCATTATAATTTACCTCTATATCTGTCTGGAAGTTAAATAAATCCACTTTCTGCCAGTTGCTGCCATCTAGAGCAAGAATATTCCAGGACTGAACAAAAAATACAGAAAAAACATGATTAATGTGGTTATAAAAAATAAATGAGAAATGTATGAAATAAAAGTCCTTTCCATGGAAGAGAGCAAGACCAACTCCCAAATCCTCCCCTTCTCCATCTCACAGTGCCGCTTACCCCCCCCCCTTCCCCCCACACACTTTTCAGAACATTTAGATGCTCTTGCATGCATGTATTCAGTTTTCTATGGAAATTTTGTTTAAAAAAACGATTTTGGTTTTTGATTGATACTTGAGATAACAACATATACAAATACATTCCTGGATTTTTAACACATTTGCATATACATGTTCAATACCTCTTCAAAGCTGCATGAGGTGATCTGACTTGAGTAACTTAATATAGTGCAACTCAAGCCCCTTCTTTCATTAAATGATGAGGAGAGAGAGCGACCATCTATAAATGTTAGTATATCCATGAAGCACTCACTTGGGTAACATTACACTACATCATGTACATGTACATAAGGTGATCATGTGAAGAGACCGCACTAAAACGTGACGGAAACTCCCAAATTAAAACGTTTGAACTACAGTAGAGGCTCATTCACATATGGCAATGTGAATTGTAAAGATTATTTCCTTCAAATGTAAATGAATGGCTCCCAGGGATAACGAACAAAGGCCCTACAGTGTATGTACTCTCATTTATAGATGTGTTATAATATACTGATATGTGAAGTGCATTATTCCTATGTCATTTCATCTTGTCCAAGGGTTTATTGTGGCATGATTGGAACAAGGCTTTTAGCATCTCAGAAGGAAAGCTCAAGTCTAAATCCAAAATCAATTAGAGGTAACTGCTACATGACCAACTAATATTGAAGATCTTTAAGAATTCCTTTATAAATCTTACATTGCTGACTAAGAAAATCTAACCGTCTTATCAAACCATTTTTCTCCAGGACAAATCAATCCTACAGTAGCTTAATTCTCTCTTGCTGATCAAAGATGTGCAGGTGCAAGTGCATTATATACAAAAAGCATATCATATACTACACATGTAAGTCAATCTGCATAATGCAGACCCCATTCCCTGGCATTATCAACCATACATGTACAATGTAGCCATAATAAAAGGTACAAACTAAGAAGAAAAAAGCATCACAAATACCACTACACTATTCAAGTATCCAGAATAACAGGTCGATGCTCAATATTTTGAAAAGGAGGGGGCTGAAATTAAAGCAGACAGAGGAGGGGTTAAAAGTCAGATGGCAATTATTGAAAAGGAGATATGTGTGGAGATCGATGTTATGGAAGGTGAAGAAGCACTGCTAGCATCTATGGATCTCTACAGCCTGTTACAGCTATTACATGTACATGTAGTACTGAAATACGAGTGAGGATAAACTAAGCAAGAACAAGAAAAAGGGTAGCAGAGATGGAAGGAAGTGCATCAGAGGAAGGACAGGGAGGGGAATAAAAGGAGAAGAGGTAGGAGTAAAAGAGAAGGGAGAAAACAGGGGCAGGGAAAAAAGGGGAGACGGAGAAAGGAGGGAGGGGAAAAGGAAAGTAAGAGGAGCCAGAGAAGCAAAAGAAGGAAAAAGAGAGAGAAGTAGGGAGCAAGATGGGAGGGGAGGAATGTGAGAGAGGAGAGAAGAGGGGGAAAATGGAGAAGAGAGAGTTAATGAGAGAGGGGAAGTATAGAGAAGGGAGGAGCAAGAGGGTAGAGGCGGAAGAGAAAGGGATGGGAGAAAAGATAAGGGAGAAATGAGATAAAATGAT
Organism: Hemicentrotus pulcherrimus; assembly: GCA_003118195.1. NCBI lineage: Eukaryota > Metazoa > Echinodermata > Echinoidea > Camarodonta > Strongylocentrotidae > Hemicentrotus > Hemicentrotus pulcherrimus. The sequence goes on along the minus strand of BEXV01000169.1, from coordinate 317,439 downwards.
AAAGAAGACAGATCGAATAAAAGAGGAGGAAGGAGGGAGGTAGACAAGGAGGGGAAGGAGGAAAAGAAAGGAGGGGAGGAGGCAGGGGAGGAGGAAAAGGATGAAGAGTAGAAGAGACATTGCATCAACTGTCTACACTTTGGCTATAAAAGCATCATTCGTGGTAACAATTATCAGCTGCTTTCATATCACAAAATTCATCCCTTATAATTAATACAATTTCCATTATCATCCTGCCACAAAACCTTACATACACACACACTCATGTCCCCACCCCCTGGCCCCATTACCAGCATCATCTAGACTTACATGTACCAATAAAATCCTTTTCTCTCTATGCAAGCCTCCTTTTAGGTTTTATCATTTTGTCACGGATGAAGCTTCTATTTTATCTCTTGAAACATAACTTATGTAAGCCATACTAAATGCTTTCTGTGAGGCTGTCATATATGGAGGATATTAAATCTTTTGATCCATACTTCTGGTGTATTCTGCATACATTATAAAGCTCATATATTGATTTAACATGAAGATGCTCAATTCTAGTGGAGTAGACAAGCTTGCTGTCTTGTCTTTCCTCGAGCCATTGCGTGATTTCAAGTTAAGTGTGGTTCTTATTGTACATAACATCTTGTATGACTTATACAAATAAAAACAAAGGCCGAAAAAGAAGACAACAAATAAGAGGAATAAGAAGATGAAAAAGAAGACAAAGAAGAAAAATCTAACAAAGATTTGCAGTTAGAAGAGTCTAATTTCTAACAATGCCTGATCATGAGAAAAAAGGGGAAATGTATGTATGATGGCTATATATATCAATGACAAATGAGGTATCCATACAGGTTTTGTCCTCTTCCCTGTGGCTGTAAGTTCACAAGCCTACCTTTGATACTTGTGCACATCTACACAGGCTGACTACATCAAGATATGAAAATACCCTGCAAAACAAAAAGAGAAAAAAATAGCAAAATCATTGGGGATTCACCAAGAAACATAGTGATAAAGATGTTTAACATATTATGTACGTAATCATTGTAAAAGACTAGGGTACATGTACATATACATGTACACGTACATACCTGTACATGTGCGATTGAGTTAAATTTCTCAAATATATGACACCTACTAAACAGGAGATGTAATTACTTAAATAGCATTTAAATTTCAATGGAATTTTTTTTAAACAAGAAGATGTAATCATTGTCATTCATATTAGAATTATACAAAGACATACATACATCATGAAATATCTGGTGTAAATATATGAACAGTACACATACACATGTTGTTTACTGTATTTGTAAGATATTTAGAGACATATCTTTCTCCCAGAATATGATAATTTTCCTACCTAAGTATATCTTCCTTTGGTAACCTTTGGTTAATCATAGCCTCTTCTTCCGTCCGAATCTAAATAAGAAAAATGAAACGCAGAAAGAGAGTTAATGGTTATATGTACATGCACTTGTAAATTGTGAATATTCTAAATTATCTGTACTGTGACCTTAATATTACAAATTGCATTTTCCTGAACTCTTGCTACAATATTCAACCAAGAGATGCATTAACCACAACAATCTAGATGCACTTCCACTGGCCTTCTAAGACAAAAGGAAAATATGACTGTTTTACATTACTCTTTTAAAATTATTCTCTTACACCTAGTTTTACATATGTGTACACTCATGAATTCAGAAAGATTTGATATTCAACGAACATACATGAACACAGCAATAAGGAGAAACCAATCTGTAAAAAAAAAGTATATGTTTCAAGTATAAGACAACAAAATCAAACCATTGTGTTACACTACATGAACAATGCATGAAAATAAACCAAACAAATGACTTTAAATATAGCAACCAGAATCATATTATTCTTTAAATAGAATCATGAGTGTTACATGTATCCTTGGCACACATTCAGGAGTGGCATCTATTGTTGCAGCAATGTAAATTTATCTACCTGAGGAACCTAGGCCTAGGATATTTTGTACTAGTCAACAGGAAAGAACAATCATTCTGGTATAATGCTGATCTCTACCTAATTTCATTATATTAGAAATTAAAATAATAATACTATGGAGTATTGACAGTGGTGGAAATGACAATAATATTACTACATATACGACTGCTACAACTACCATTATTACTACTATAACTACTAATCATCATAATAACGATATTTTTACAATGATTAAATTAACAAGTAATAATAATAACAATAATGATTATAATTATAATAACAATAACAATAATAATGTTGATAATGATACAAATAATAATAATTATAACAATGATAATAACAATTATAAATTTTGATAATTATTTTTTTTTTTTTTTATATTATTTATTATAATAATAATAACATTAATAATAAAAATAACAGCAAAAATAATAGTTATAATATTAATATAAATATTACTAATAATCATCATCATCATGAGGATGATAAGATTAATCAAAAATATAAAAGGGAAAAGAAATGCCTATTCATTCATGTGAAACTATACACTGTACACTGAATATTGTAGGTCTACATGTACATGTACAGCAAAACTAGTACTTCTTTGTTGGATTTGATCAACAAAGTAACTTCACAAAGGCCTTCCATAAATAATTGCTTAGGAACAGCTGAGTTGGCATACCAGAGTGGGTGCAGATTACAAACTAACCATGTATTTATGCAACCTGGCCCTAGAGGGGGCCTCGACTGGTTAGAGGCCGCTATAGGTATGCTGAACACGTATGACCTCAAATGAACTTTCAGGGCAGGTAACCTGACATGAACCTGCATGAGCATTTGATTTTGTGCAACCTGAAACCTTCCACACCTATTTTTCCACGTTTATATTCATTCACAATAATATGTGTACACTGTACATGCAGAGATACAGCTTCCATAAAGCAAGAAGGCAAAAAAAACCCAGCACATTCCTAATGTCTTGCAGTGTTCATGTTTACAAACATGCATGTACATGTATATTTATGCTAGGATGGTAGGGTTCATAGAAACGCACAATAATTGCCCTACAGGATTAAGGCGGCCACCATCATATCCTTTAAAAAATGTCTAATACATGCACATACATGTACATGTAGAAAGTAATTAGGATGCATGCCGCCACATTGGCAATAACTACATGTATAGACCTACATGTTCATGTATGAGTGAACAGTGTACAATGTATGTCACTACGCTGCATGATGAAACAACTGATAACATGAAGGAAAATATATGATTACATCAAATAAATATTCATGTACCGGTATTTTCATTTACATGTACATTTATTTTGAGGAGAATTAAAAAAAGAAAGTGATAAATAAAACGAAAAAGGGCTTAAATTAATTCTAATATTCTGTAGATTATATTGAGAAATAGCTCACATACTGTACATGTATATTATATTCTGTGTTTGAAGATTTTACTGATTCAATCATGGAGGCCAGGTTCATGTTGTAAAATTCATTTTCTAGTTTCATGTTACATGTACAGTTGTATAAGGTTATCAATACAAACTAATGCAGTAATCAGCACTCAGACATACAATAATATATGGAACAGCATCTAAGTAACATTGAAAAAAAGTGTCATCCCAATTTTCTAGACCATTTTGGGGGATGACAACCCATTCCCATTCCTTGTGCCCCCCCCCCAGGAATATTAATTCAAACAAAGAACATTATACAAAGTATAGACTAGTGATTTATATGTATGTAAATTGCTTTTGTCTGCCAGAGTAGATAAATATGACTATACTATACATGTACAGTATGTAGGTTCTTTGCAAGCTTCTATTTTCCAATTCATAGAAATCGCATTTTAAAAATCTAATTTTATATATTGTTATTGAATTATTAACAGGAAGTGCATTAAATGTTCTGAAATAATGAGGTGATGATATATTCCTTTGTTCAAAACTTATCTTTCTTCACTCCATTTGTGATGTATTTATAAACAGCTTGAAATGTGATGAACACTTCCTTTTGCCAACCTCAAATGTGTATCTTGAGAGACCACAAATAAATTGTTGCCACTGGGAGTCCAAACTATTCCTGGTTGTGACTCAGATGTAAGAACAATTGAAACAGATTGACATGTGGGGCAAAGAGCACAAAGAGAATGGGCAGGGATAGAGGGATGGAGAGAGAGAGAGAGAGAGAGAGAGAGAGAGAGAGAGAGACATAGAGAGAGAGACAGACAGACAGAGAAAGAGAGAAAGAGAGAGATAGACACACAGAGAGAAGAGATGGACAGGGGGCAAGAGCATGTACAGCCAGTTAAACAAATAACATGAGAACAAAGAGAGGATGAAAACACAACGATACTCAAAACATGTACATGAGCAGTGTGCATTACATGTAAATTGTATAAAGGTCACTTTGTCATAGGACAAAGGTTTATTGAAATTTACTGCATGTAATATCCTCAAAACCTATAAACAATTTCATACAAATCGAGGTTTAAACAAAGTGCATCAGAGGCCACCTAAACCCCTCAAAAAGGTTCTGCAATTCAAGTTTTAACATTGAAATCTCTATTGTTGATGTAAAATAACATTTGGCGTTGGTATCAGTGAATAGTCTGTTTATTCTCCTTTCCAGTTTTGCCCCATTTGTAATAATTATAAAATCATTGAATGTGCAGTACATCTGAATATGGGGCCAAGTCAAATTTGAGATTTTGCAAAAATGCATTTTTATTGTCAGTATTGGATTCTTTATTTGTTTTGAGGATGAATTGTGTTTTGAAGGGGCAAAAATGCATTTTGCAACTTTTCACTTTCGCTTTTGCCTCACATTCAGGTGTACTGCACATTCTATGATAACATAATCATTTCAAATGTGGCATCACTGTAAAGGGGTTATAAACTGGTTGTTTAATGTTACCAACGTCATGTATGATAGTACACTAACTAGAGTTGGACTGTATCAACACTAAAACTTGAATGGGCCATTTTTGTACTGTAATTAAATTTAATGCATACATGTAAGTCTTTCTTAAATGCCTCATTACCAATCGTTTCATTCACCTGTTACGAATAAATGTATTTCAATAGTCAGAATGCAAATTGAATACATTAGTCGTGGCATTTGAGATATGACTGTATAAAAATTCTGGCTATAAAACCATTATCATAATTGTACATGTACAGTCATATGTCCATTTCTCAAATCATACATGTACAGTAGTTTGTGCAATAACTTGACTGAAGTACCAGCAATAATTTGTGTGTTTAAAACTGAATAGTAGATCCAGTTTTCAGGGTATGCAGAGGTCTTGTGGTCTAGTGAATACATTAGTGAACTGTAGATCACATGGTTCATGGGTCAAATCCCAGCTGTGACACGGATGTCCTGTGCAAAGACATTAATTACGTTGTATGTACGTGGGTGAAGCTTACCGGGATACTTATTAAGAAGGCTAGCATACCAATGTTCATGCACTGTGGGCTAGTTGTCTACACAATATGCTTGTGCAAGTATGCTAGCAATAAAACCATTATCATTATTGGACGCTTTTTTTTATTTAGGTGTACATACTACAGTACAGCCCTTCTTCACTTCAAAACTGAATTAACTCGGATTTGTACGACACGTTTCAATAACTCCTCCATAGTCAATATCCTAAATTACACAAATTTGTAAATTCAACCCGGACCACAAAAAACAAACACTTACCGTGTGTGTACATGTGACCCTAATCTTAACATCACCTAAAATCCAACTGCAACCCTAACCCTATGGCCCGAATTATGGTTTAAATTTAGCGCAAATTATGTGTACCTTGCCTTGGACATCTGACTGTGTTATGCTTATTTTGCGTTAATTTCAGACCATGGGCTATGTAAATGAGGGTTTAAACCATGGTTAAATCTAAACCTCCTTTGTGAATTTGGGCCTTTACAGTGCATGTTTGATGAAATAAAACTGAAGCACAGTTCTCCCTACAGCAAATACGATGTTCAATAGTAGATGGCGACTTTCCTCCTACACTGCGCAGATTAGCACATGCGCAGATACAATACTGGGGAAGATGATAAGACAAGGTTCCTTCCGGCTTCCATAGTGATTGTGTGCATTGTATTTGTATGGGAACTAGGAGAGCCTTTGCCAAATATATAACCATGGCAGGTGCGGCCCTCTCACATGTACAGGCTAAATACCGTAGTTCGGTAGCAAGAAGTGTTGCATTTGTTAATGCATTTCTTATCATTGGTTCAGTAATGTTCAGTCAGAATTGAAGGTTTTCTTAAATTTATCCACATGTACATTAGCAACACTGCATCATCTCTATAATAGCTGAATTTACTCAAGATGACCTTTGGATCTGACCTCCCTGGATGCATACACATTTACCAATTATTATAGAACTTTGTACCAATTGTTTGTTACACAACATTAAGTATAGTTTTGGAAAGTTTTTGCTATTTCCATTTCGAAAATTGATATTGGTGTTACTTTTTCATATCTTTTTTGCATGTGCAGCTTAAGCAGTGAATGTGATATTTTAATGGGTTTGTTATGGAAACTACAACAAGGCAATGGCAAAATCTCTTGTCTTTCTGTGGATTCCAGGTTAACTCTGTAGTGTAGTGACTCAATTTACTTCTTATCGGATATACCGAAAAATGCAGAGATCTGGGCATCATTTCATGAAACCTTCGTCAGTACAAGTTCAATGACATCTCATTGAAATGTGTGTTAATCTTAATACACGTATTTCAATGGGATGTCGGTGAACTTGTACTTATGACGTTTTCGTGAAACGCTTCCCTGCAATGAGTTTCCACTTCTATCTTCCTTCTCCAATAATTTGATAAGATGACGTGTGACAGTGTCAAGAGTGTAATGTGCACATTGCTTCAATGTTAAATAAAATCTTCCCAAGGGTGAGATTATAGTTCACCACACCAATATTTGTCAAGCCTGGCTTTGAAAGAGTTCACCTCAGTTAGTAGAGAGAGTTCCTGTCACTCAGCTCTGTAAGTCAGAAAGGCATTTGCTCTCACGTCTAGTTTGCTACTTTTCTGAAAGAGTTTAAATAGATGACCTAGGGTTGCCTCAACAGTGACAGTTGAGAAGAACTTATCCTCAACCCTATAAGTCTAAATTCTGGATAATGTCACCTCTTCCCATTCTGTGCTGGCAGGATGGTGACTACAGTGTATCTTGCTTCTTACATGCATATTCACTATTCAAGGATCGATTGCATAAGAGCCTCAACTAACCTGTTTATTGTTTCACTATCCTTGATCTTGTTGAAGAAGATTTGTTTTATGACTGAATGAAAGGACAAGGCTGGCTGGCTTTCAGGAGAGCAAGAAGGGTATTAACTCATGAATTTGAACGCAGAGTTTAAACGACCTTCTAGCTCTGAACAGATACATGTGTGATATTCTTCTGAATCACGCAGCATGTGCAGCTGAAGCAGAAATGGGATATTTTCATTGGAATCCACCCTAGTGGATATCCCTAAGGGGCCGGGAGGGGGGGGGGGTATTCTTTTCATCTAGAAATCCCCACCATTAAGTCAACATAGTCTATATGACGTAGCAAGAAACCAAGTAGAGTTCATAATGCATTCTAGGCTGGTGCTGTTGTCTCGGACATGCACCCAAAGGAGGAGGAAAAAGAAGTAAGTTGAAGTAGGAATCTTTGCTTCATGCCGCAGGCACCTGTGTATTGTACTTTGTAGCACAATTCCCTTTTCTACACTCTAGATTCCTCTGTATTTCAGCTTCTACACCCAGCATTATATGAAGTTACAATTTATACATTTCTTAACTCTTACTGTTATTGTTACTTTAGTGTTAATCTATTCTGCTGGGCTATAATTGCTAGGACTAGAGTAGCAGTAGGAGTCTAGGAGTAGGAAGTTCAAACAAATATAGATGTTCCCAAATTTAATATTAATCATTAGCATAAAGAACATGTCATATTATCATCATGTCATGGTGATCGAAGAAGTAACTTTATAAATATATCTACTTCCTTTTCCTTTCTCAGACGTAGCACAACATAAATGTTGACCAGACAAAAACACATGCACACGTACACAGTCAGTCAGAGACATTATATTTCTTCGCCATTGGCATTGCACTGCACTGCGCGCTGTCAGCAGGCGCAGCCTTACATACATGGCCTAGCTCGGCTCGGCCTAGTCGACAATCGTCGTCGGCCGTCGGCAGACATCATTCGACGGCCAACTCTTTCAATTTCCACTTTTACTCCACTATCACTAAATGTTATAATTATTACACTTACCTCGCTTCTACTCCTCACACTACTCGTCATATTTGCGCTGTTCAGGGCAAATGCAAGGTGACTAAAGTTAGAACAGTATGCCTGAACATCACATTAACTCACGAACCATAACAATGACCATAACAAAGTCATGTAGATCTATGGGAATATGGCAGGGCCTTTAACATTGTTATTGTCTATAGGTGTTGAGAGCGCGAGTTCCATTGGCTAATGGGCTCATGATCTAACACACATTTTTAGCTTTTGAAGGCAGAATTATTCTATATCTGTACTACCTTAACATAAAATGTTAACAAATATGTACCCCTAAATGAAGCTTATCGATGGGAATACAAGAAATTGGGATTTTCAAATATAAGACAATAATTCCGTGAGGATTCTTCGCTCCACCAATCAAATCTTTCGTTCTTGTCACGATGTTAATCAGCTGTTACGGGTGCTACAGAGCTCCTCTAGCGCTTTATGCATGTCTGAGACCTACGCGCATGTGCAGTTTAATTAGTGCTAATCATAGAGCTATATATTAAGTATATATCTCTATGGTGCTAATAGAGATACTCTATGTCCGCGTAATTTGCTTTACAGGTGAAATTCCTCACTGTGCGCTAATGCGTAAAAAATCTTGGCATTTGAAGGAACAGTGAGAAACAGTTGTAGTGATTATGGTAATGAAAAAAGGAAATTCAAATGAAAAAATGTATATAATATAAAATATCAAAATAGGGTTTGCCATTAATAGCTATTACATAGGGCATGTGGGGGCATGTGCAGCCTGAATCTGCCACCGACGTCCTGTGCAGCATGTACAATAGATATAAATACGTGTGCCCTCCCCCCCCCCCC
>BEXV01000169.1:293653-305170 GCA_003118195.1 Hemicentrotus pulcherrimus | reverse complement strand
GGGGGGGGGGGGGGGGGCGGGCCATTAACATGACCGTCCTAAAGAACTGGAATATAATCCAGTTCTGTGGACAGCCCCCATCCGGCCGCGCCCGTTGTTAAATTTTTTATGTTGTTTTTGTTATTGTTGTGTTTGTGTGCATGATCGTGAAACTGTAGTCTAGCTGAGAGAGTTCAATAATGATCTGATACACAATTTAGATCTAGAGTCTTTTCACAGTAAAGATTCATTATACGGTACGTTTGAGTTATATCAGTGTGAATTGAATGTAAGATTTAACTTTATTATTTTTAAAACGATGTAATAAGTTTTACAAAAATGCCAGAGGACAGTTTTTATTCTTGTCAGAATGAGCCGTGTGCTGTAGCAGTGTGTGATGATGGGTCTTTGCGGAGGAGTAGAGTGTGAGACTTGGTTGGGAACAATCGCGGGCCGAAGCAGTACCGGTACCCATCGCCTGCGCTGCGCTGCCGGGCTGCGTTTGTTGCTGGCGATTGAGCAAGTCGTGGCGACCGTTGCCAATGGATTTAAGACGCCGCGTTGCTAAAAATTAGATAGCTGATAGGTTACCCACCCCAGATCAAAATTGCAGTATTAGGGATGTAGTCTACTAAGATTGGCTAGCTGATCAATAGATGAATTTGTTATATTTTTGGTGGCAAGTGGCATACTAAATGTTGGGGATTAAAGATAAAATTGAAGGCTCAGAAGTTGGACAGAAATGAACCATCATGAGCACCAGGGGGTTGTTTTATGAAACCAACTCAATGACAGTTGTATACTTTATTGCGACCTAGCTACGGAGATGTCAGGAAGAGGTTAAACTGTTTCACAAAACCACATGATTAGCAACAAATTAATTATTTTGTGACTACCGGCTAAAAATATATAGTCTTTGCCACGATCTGTCAGATTTTATTCTGAATTTCCAAAGATAAGGAGGCTTTTGCTCAAACTGGATGAAAAGGAAATGTTTAAGCTAGTGGTAGCACAAATGATACAAACACCCAATTTGCATGAAAACATATACCTAATGATATATACAAATGTGTTTGATGAAACTTGAGGTTGCTTTGGCCATGAGCTAATGGAAATTTGCAAGTAAGAGGATACCAAATTACATGTAACTCAACATAACCGATCGAAAGAAGACCCAGAATTTGTTACAATTGATTGAAAAAATATTTATTATGACTCATAATTTTAACATTTATTTAACAATTATATTTATGTGATATGATTTGTATAAAAATCGGGCTTGAAAATGGAAAAAATGAAGAGAAATACCTTCATGAAAATTTACTTTGTTCTCATGGGTCTGTAATTACAGACTGTTTGATCATCGGTGACTTTTCTATGGTAGACAGATGTTCATGTATTTGTTATGTACAAAATTACAACTGATGTTTTTGATACAGTTTGTACCGGTAAGACACCGATGAACACTTTACAGTGAAATGAGAGCTTGAAGATCAAGAAATAAGTTTTATAACAGAATTTCAGTCTGAATTTTTACTCTGCCCATAGACTTACTGAAAGTTGCCTAAAAATGGCGTTCTAAATAGATATGACAGGTTCAAAGTCTTTATAAGAAATTGCAGCAGAAGTGTTATTATGCCGTATGACACACGTCAGTCTTGGCATATACGCAGTGTGTGGAACCAGACATACATGTACCGGTAGTCTCAGTGGAACAACCATCGATAAAGAGACTTCCGTATTTGGAACTGTCTGATTTAGCTTGAGCTTCTACTCCTGAACCTGAATGTGGTCTCCCAGGTGCTGGGCTATATCCCAACCCCAGACTAGAGGGTGTTTATTTCATTAAATCCTGACATCTGTAGTCATAGACTCAAAAAAATATGGAGATGCTCTATAATTTATGGTTGCAAACACTGCACTGTAATGCACAAGTAGTTAGTGGGAATTTTACATTGCTTGCATGTTGTCATAGCTCATTTCTATAAACTGTCTATCATATTGTTTTTTATTCTACTGCAGGAATCAGGGTAATTCTTGTTTAAAATGGCTGACGTTGTTGCTGTGTGGAGTGTTTCTCTAAGTGATGGGATTCACAAGGTTCAGTTTGAGCATGGGACTACGAGCGGAAAGAGGGTTGTTTTCGTAGATGGCAAGGTAATGATGTCCACAGAATATCTTTGTTTTATGAATTCATTACCCATTACTGTTTTATTATTTGAATAGGCGAACTCAACCAAACCAAGCGCAAAAAAAATACAATATGTATGGCCAACCAGATTTGTAATTTCTTTGAGACAGGTTCATGTACGTACATGTATGTATAGAACTTTAAAGGAGAATCCCAAACTTGCTCCTGTTGGTAAGATCAGTCATGAAACACTCTGAAACAGGCCACTCCAGGACGAGTGAAGAATGTGCCTAAAGTAGAGACCTAAGATAGCATCCAGCGAGCACCATTGTCACTGGATGATGAATGCTGTGGTTGCTTAATCGGTAATTAACTACAGTGTACCTGTAAACAGTTATTAATAATAAGATGGGGGAGGGGATGGTTAAGATATCCAGATATGCTTACCAAATGGTGAACATAGATGTCCAGGTTAGGCCCCAACTCTGTGGTAATTCTTTGTCCATTGAATTATTAAGTGGAGCCATTTCAAAATCTTAATTCTAGTAAAATTACCAAATTATGTAGCTTAATGATGAAAGAATCATGTATTATAAAAATCATTTGTGCTTATTTCATGTCATTATCTGATTCATTTTGTTAAATCATTTTCTTATTGAATTATTTATGCCGGTATTGAATTAACAAGGAAGATTAGGCACAAAGTTTAATCAGATTTAGCTTAGTATGAATATAGGCATATAGCAATTTGCATTTGTCTATGTAAATTTATTATATCAAGAAATGTTACAAATTTTCAGGAGATTTGCAGGAAGAATTGGATGTTTAAGCTGGTTGGCAGGGAAACGTTCACCATAAGTGGTACCAGGGCAGTCATTAACATAGATGCATGCAGTGGTTTTGCATACGAGTACCAATTGGAGGTTGGAGGCAAGAGCTTGGAGAAGTTTGTGGAGCAGAGGAGCAGAACCTGCAAAGTCTGGACACCAACGATAGATGGAGTTGGACATCGGATAGTTCTTGGTGAGAAACTGATGTTCACATCTTTTGTTGTTTTGTTATTATCTACATGTTACAGTACCTCTGGCAACAACATTTTAATTGCAACGATATAATTGAATGTACCATGCTTACATTGTATCTAATGTACAGGTTATAAACGTGTTTGCTGTTTTCCCCTCTCTCTTTCTATCTCTCTCTCTCTCTCTCTCTTTCTCCACCCCTTTCTCCATCCCTCCTCCCTTCTCTCTCTTTGGTGCAAACAAATGTTAACATCATTTTTATGAATGTAACTATTTCATATTGTTATTCTTTGCAGAGAAAGATTCAATGGAAGTTTGGTGTGATGGTCATGTTCTAGAAACAGCAGTAAGTACAAACTATATGTCTGTTTTAAATTTGAAAGTATTCACTGCTTTATTTAAACATATTTGTGGCTTACACCCAGTAAAAATATTCACTGCTTGACGCAGAGTGCAATAGCTGTTGCCAAGCGATACCTGATCACACCAAAAAGGCTGATTCCAGACCGAACAAATTACATTATCTCAATGGCCAAAATCAGGTCGGTTTGGTGATGGTATAAACTATGAGGCAAACCTCATACAAAGTCTTTTTGATCACTTTGTTCAACCATCATGGTCATGAGGCATTAGTTTGATAAATGGTCAACTCTTTTGGAATCTGATCCAGGAAAGAATAATGAAAGACAGGAATTTGTTGAATAATATATCAAATGTAATATATCATCACACCCTGGTATGCTTGACACATAGCAATAGTTTTCTTGATCTTCAATTTAAATGGAGTTCACAGGTAGGATAGGGTGGTTATGCCTACACTGCATATGCTATTTTTGTCTCTGAAATTATGAACATAGCCAATAATTTAGGGAGAAGATATAATCATGTCTGTGGGGACCTTTAAAAGACATCTTCGTAATCAATCTAATTAGGATCCTGCTGAATCGATGAACATGGACAGAAATTATTGATGACTTGATGTACTGTATCTCGGTATAAACCAGAAGGAAAATATAATACACATGTACATGTGCTAATACTCAAAAAGACATGTACATGTAGTAATGATAGAATGAAATGAGGTGTTTGATTGCCAATTTATAAAGAATTCTTTTTGTAGCCATTACATGACATTGAATGGCACTTTGATGAAAATGGGTCTGGTATAGCTGTGGAAAGCATCCTAGAATGGGCTTGAGTTGATATTTAAATCAATACTAAAAATCAATATGTGGATGAAATAGTGAACTAAAAAGGGTTGGAGGCTGCAGTAGTTTGTTTGCAATTATAGAATACTAGCTTTTAATGTCATAGTCATCATGTACATGTCGGTATTCAAAGGAATTTAATTGTGATTATTTTACCCAAGAGGAGGGTATGTATTCGAAGTGAGAGGTAGATGTTTGTTACAAAACATGCCTTTCTGATATTAGTTGATCATTACTGTACAATAATGTAATGGACATATTTCAAACTTAATGTGTGTAGTGCTATACAAGTTAAGTGATTCAAATAATGATATGTCTGGTTTTTATGTGTGCATGTCCAATGGTGTGTGAAATGTGAGTAATTAGCTTGCTCGAGTGCTCATTTAAGGGGGCAGTATGCTGTCTGGAGGTTAAACTGCCGTGTACATGTACATGTATGTGTGTAAGTCAACAAAATTATAATATGTTGTATGGAAGAAACCATACAGCAAATACATGTATTTCAAACATGTTCCGAATATCATCATGTTATAGTGTAGTACGTGTAGTCATATACATGTACCGGTATATAAAAACCAATGTACAATGAATCACCACCACCCCTTCATCTCTCTCTCTCTTTCTCTCTCTCTCTCTCTCTCTCTCTCTTCATCACATGGGCTTGCACACTTTGTATGTACCCTGTATCTGACTCAAACCATTCTCATTTATTTTTCATGAGCTGCTCTTGTGCTCATTAATTTCCTCCAAATCCTCACATAAAAGATATTTCATAACTCAACATTTATGGCTTTATACATACATGTAACTCTTATTCTCACATCATTCTTGTGTCACTCCATCAGATTGTATATACGGCTTGCCCAACCCACTTGATTCAACTTGACAGTGGGGTTGCAGAGTGTTTATCATTACTTCAAATGTACCCTTTATTTTCTGTTTATGTGATAAACATTTCCATATATAACTCCTCCAAACCTGCAATATATTACATGTTAAGTCATTCATTTAGAAAATTCACCCTTTGCTTTAAAAAGTACCCTTTCTTTATTTTCTCTTAAATGATACTATGTTCCTTTTGCAGCCAACATAAAACTAGAACTTTGCAGGAATTATGAATATGGCATGTATGTCCTATCTGAAATTTAAATGTTAGCAGTGCCCTAATATTTCAATTATGCAAGGAAACCTGTTTACTTGCTAGACTTCACTGTCAGACACTATTGAGTGACTGAATGTTTTTTTTCTTCTTTGGTAATAACATGCATAAAATGAGCTTTAAAGGGTACATGAGCATTTGTCTACATCAATAACACACTTTTTGTAATGGCCAAAATTAAACTAATTGAATCTTTGCGCAGCATAAAACGTACGACCATTCGGTACGGTACAATGGTCTGAAAATCAGAATATTACTTACTGGCTCTATAGCTTACTAGTAATTCGATTTGACAACTAATAGTCCTTATTTTCCCACTTAAAGACATCTTCAAGCCCCCCTTTCTTTTAGGGTAGTTATAAATTATGCGGTAGTAATATCTTTCAAATGCCGTTGGAATTTAACCTTTTTTGGCCTGCAAATGGGACATACCGTAGTATCTTTAAACGATACCGGTACACATTGACTTGTTTTCCTACTCCTCTAAACTTGTAATATACAACATATCTAATCAAACTATGGGTTTCTGACATGCAATTATCTAGTAGCCTGATGATATGTCAAGTCTCCTTATATGCCTGCCCATCTGCTTGTCTAAATGCAGAAAAACTGCAGATTTTTTTTATGATGACGTAAAATATAAATCGTTTTACATTTCTATATTTTAGAACACAGAGCTTAGTGAATATGCTCAGGAACTTGTTGCACACAGTTGCCATTTATTTACACTTAAGAACCATGGCTTTTTTGTTTGCGATGGCTTACCGCTTCATATCTCAACGAGCCTTAAAGGCGGCATTGTTTAACAATGTTAAATCTGAGATGCAAGGCCCTACTTGTTTTCAGAGTCTGTGATATGGTGTACAGTTGTAATATTGAAGCCCTACAAAAATTGCGCTTCAAAATGTTCATGAAGTGCCTCAAAAAAGTAAAAATCTTTGAACGACCGGTTTTACCATACTCATTTTCCCTAATAGACTGTGTTATAAAAACCGTTAGGAAACAGAAAATTAAATTTTGATTGCCAATCATAAAAATCTTGATAACTAGAAAGGCCATGGGATTCCTGACTGACCTAAAGGTTTATAATTATGATTGCAGCATGAGCTAAATCACAGATTTTGTTTCAGAATCTTAGACAATGTTACCGTTAAGAGTCAATTAAAGAGATGTCTCTACCAACTTTTGCCTCTTCAAATGTCTAAATTGCCGTTCTATCTCTCCCTCCTGTCATATATGATCAGTGCTTGCAATGTGTTTTCTTTGTTTCTCCCTTTCCAGGGTGAATTTGTGGATGATGGAACAGAGACCCATTTTGAGCTGTCAGGACGCGCTTGTTACATCAAAGCAGTCAGCAGCGGTAAGAGGAGAGAGGGCATTGTCCATTCACTCATCATTGATGATAGGGAAATCCCCGAAACGATGGAATGATGTCATCATTTATACTACGGTATTGCACAGACAACACTGACTTGTAGGTATGAATCGTGAGCAGTACCAAAGTGAAACAGAGCGTTCATTCTGCTGGCTACTATAACAACAACAAAAAAGGAAAAGAGATGAACATTACAGTGGAGATTTGTAGAGAGATCATGAGTGAAATTTCTGGGATTGTTTTCTACAACATTTTTTCAAGGTGGAATGGAATCTACAAAATCAGAAGGCAACCATGTGACCAAACTAGAAAATATCATATGTATCCCATGCAATGGTGGAACTGTGTTCCATTCTTTCAATGTACTTATGCTGAATTATATCTAAAGAAACTTCTCACTGAAGAAAAAAAAAACCTTGAAAGGCTTGTTTATGTATGACGCGGTAAACTGCTTGTCTTTTGGAAAGGCAAGTGGTGTGAGGAAGTGAATCTGGGCGTAACAATGGTAATATGCATCCTTAGTATTCTGAGTGTTATAAGATGCAGGGGTCAGAAAATGAATCATGTTATGCTTATCTTGCCCTGGCTCAGTGTTTTCTTGCAGTGATTTACTGTGGCATATGGGAACGAGGCTAAAGGGAAAAGAAAAAAAAAAAGAGAAAAAGATGAAGATGAACAGTTTTCAATCAAAGAAAACATGATGAAATTTCAGTGTGTATTAAAAACTGTTATGAATATTGTCTCTAGTCTACAAATGTACAAATGTTCATGTATATATCTGCACCAATATTAGAATCAGCACTATTAGAATATAACTTGAAATGTATGAGTATGCGTCACTAAATATAGAAGATATAATAACTGGAGTACTTACCTGTATGTTCAACAACACAAGAAAGAAATTTTGTATCCGGCAAATATGGACTTGTAGGATTTCTTTTGTATAATGCATCAGAGCTAGCTTACATATCAGACTGCATCTGATGCATGAGCAGATCTAACATACATGTACATGTACAGCAAAAGAACACCATCCCATTCGGGACTGCACAGAGCTGTCCTACCAGAGATCATAGAATATTATTTCTAGCAATTCTTTTTATTTGCGAATTTTGCCCCCTCCCCTCCCCTCCCCTCCCCCCTTGCATGTGGGTATTTTTAGAGTTGTTGATGGGTACCCGGTAGGATGCGAAAGCTAATGTGGTTAGATTAGCAAGTGTGCGCTCGTAAAAAAGACGCCTGGCTGGAATGCTCCCCAGGGAGTGGAGAATGTGCATACATTGTGTGCGGATAAGCCTGAATCCTATGACCGGGGTAATAATATATATATCTGTAAAGCGCTTTGGGACGGCCTTTGGTCTTGAAAGCGCTATATAAGAACTAGCTATTATATTATTATTATTATTATGCATGATATGAAAAACCTGTCCATTGTCTGCCCCCCCCCCTCTCCTAGAAATACAGGACTTTAAAATGATTACACCCACTTTTGATTGTAAGTAATCGGTAGATGATTTGAATCCCCCAATTATCAATTATTTGTTACTCATCAGTATTTCTGGATAAAATACTGTTTGCACTATAATAGTCAGTTACTTGTATGATGAAAGGCACTAGATATACATGCACTGTAAGAAACATTTATTGTCATTATTTGTATGCATTTAGACAGTGTATGATCTAACATCATACATGGGAACAGCCGCGTGGACTAGGATAGATGAGAATGGAAATGTTGTGAGGAGGGCTTTGTCCAACGTCTGGATGAACTATAGCCTGATAGATAGATAGACAGTCCATGTTAGCGATCACTAGTCACATGTGAAACTTAGAATGTTTTTTTTTTAAGTTTTAAACAGGGATGTCACAATGTACATCAATGAGTTGACATTTTCTTGCTGCTGATGAAATTGTGTAGTTGAGTGATTGTTTTAGATATTTTATTTGTTTTTAAATTTTAACCATTAGCACATAACTTTTGCATTATTTGATTCATATTAATTATTATATTTTTTTAAGTAAATCAAAAATTTACAAAATTTTATTATTTGTGTTGCTAACATGTAAGTTCTTAATTATAATTATGATACAGTGTATTTATCTAATGTACACTCAGCAGAAAAGAAAGAAGAAGGTGCAAACTATTTACAGTTAAGATTTTCAGATAAAATTTGTATACAGTATGTCAAGTTATCTTTCATATATCGATTATCAAATAAACTTACCCTTTCAAGAAATCAATTCAAGGGTAATTTCAGTGCCCTGTTGTAGTTCCCCTAGGAATATTACTAGACTTACCCTGGACCTGCCACTTTAATAAAAACATACATGAGATGTTGATTAGTTTTTAGAATTTGTTAATCATATTGTGAGACTATGTATTCATGGAACGTGTATATTTTTACCTTAAAAAACACATACATGTACTTAACAGGATCTTAAAATGCTGCATGTAGGGAAGTTTTCCCAAAAATGACACTGGTATAAATTGCTGAAAGAGTGAATGGGAATTGCAGTGTTGGGTTCATTTAGCTTTTCATGGTGTGTAATCTGTTGTACTGTACATGACTGTTTATTGCCAATCAAATTTGAAAATGCCTTAGTCAACATATAATGGTCTAAAAATAGTGAAAAAACAGCTCAGAATGATTTTGTGTGTGACTGTTTTCAACCCCAATTTTTTTTCCTCCATCTATATTTTGTTCTGAAGCTTACACATTTTTCGGGGTCTATATATTCCCTTTTTTCCATAAGAAAAAATAAGATAAATAGTCTAGTGTACTTTAAAATACCAAAAAGATATAGAGAAAAAATTTAAAAATATGCATGTGAAAAACAATCAGGGTGATTACACTTTCATTTTCCGTAATTAATAATTTGACTCTTGCCATCACCAACGTGTATTTTGATTTAAATCAGCATGGATGTTATTTTTCTTTCTTTCGCATTCATGAAGTTCAGTGATTTAGATAATTCTTTATTATAATATTTTGTATATTTTTTTTAATTTCTCAAGAGGTTTGCTTGCTCCTAAATTCAATGCCATCTTTGTACAATATACAAACCTACAGCAAATGGATTTTCTCCCCATTGCTTTTAATAGAAATCAATTATTATTTTTTTTTTAATTTGTAATGCTTAGTACATTAATCTTTTCTAGCCTTAACTTCCATCATGAGGTTATTATGAGGAGAGAATCACGTTTGAGAAACGACCCATTTTGAATCACTTTTGGGTTATATTTTGGCAGTTAGATGTGAATTGTTGAATCTTCCCTATGCTAGGTTGATACAACTACATAAAAAGCACTACTCTGCCTGCAGACACTTCACCACAATTCATGAAGCCTTGACCAGATTCTAGCTCTATAAGTCTCTGTCTCTGTCAAAATTAGTGTCCAGATTTTGAATCGGCTAAAGTAAAGAGCCTACTGTATGATTGCTGTCAATCTAGTCTCATATTGCAGACACTGTTGCACACAGCAACTGACAATGGTTTTGGCCTGCAACTAAAAAGCACTAATGGCGTGTTTATGTTTCACTTTTTCTGGCCAGAATCAGGCATCTGTTTCACGTTTAGTTTAAAACATGGTTGCATTCATGCTCACTTTTGTAGAATCACCGAAAAATGGCGATCATGATCGCCGATCGTAAACTCACAAAAAGATGCGTTTACAATTTGTAAACACGTTTAAATGGGGTCAACGCACTGACCTCTAGTGGGTCTACGTAGCATGCATAGTGAAGGTTTGCGAATCCAGCTGGAAGACCAATTATGGCCACACAGGGAATTACCTGGAGGAGCCTTAGAAGTGAGCATAAACAGTACACCTTGGAACTGCGTTTACGATGAGCGTTACAAATCGCTCATTCTGTCTTCAAAAGTGAAGCATAAACACGCCCTAAGGCAAATAAAAACTCTGGCTTACGTGTTAATAAATGGCAAGTGGAAAACCCCTGATGTGTATTAGCAGATCATGATGATGTGCACATTGCTTTTTACACTTTATATTGCAGTGAAGTTTGTTTGTCTTTTGAGGTAGTTTACTAATATCATGCGTCGACTTTATATTAATCAATGTCTGCAGTTTGTGTGTCATTTAGTGTTTGGAGTTTGTAGAAAATGTTGATAACTACATAAAATGAATTCATTGCCAATTTGGTTTGTGCTAAGTCCAACCTCAAAGTACTGCTGGATAGAGATATATCAATTATTTTTTTGTAATTAGGGTATTTTTTTATTCCTTGAATTGAAGATGTTACTACTTTACATGTATGTTATGCATGATTTATCATTGGAAATAATTTCCTCACTTTTACTTTTGTTTTAAAGATTTTTGTATACCGGTAGTTTTAGTAAGGAATTAGAATGAGCTGATCTCTCTAGTAATGATATAACTGGGGAAGAGAAATAGATGTTTATGCCTTTATGATGGTAATTCTACATTCAAATAATTTAATATTAGGAAAAGTACTTTATCTGCCAACACAAATCTTCGGGTTCAGTTTTACCAGGCTTAGAGATACAATTTTGCAGGTAGAGTTCAGAACCTGTCCTGTACATCAATAGATGCTAGAACTTGATTTTTATGTCGTTCCAGATAAAGATAGGTATGACCAGATGTTCATAAGTCCAAAGGCCTA
>BEXV01000169.1:232572-250826 GCA_003118195.1 Hemicentrotus pulcherrimus | reverse complement strand
GGGGGGGGGGAGGGATAAAAAAACACAAATATATTGATTGAAGACTTTGATAATTTAGTGGGTCTGATCATAGGCTTCTAACCAGGCGCGTACTTCGGGATAGATGGCATCGAAAAGTGCCATGTTGAGTTGAGTAAGCGTAATGGAGCGGTGGATTGCACCAGCGCCGAATCCTAGATCCCTCGAGTTGGCGAAGGCTATCAGCTGTAATGAAGAACAAAACATAATGAACTTCCTAACATTCATGTAGAGGTGATGTGGACTGTGAATCACTAATCTACATACACTCCACTCGAGCAAGATGAGTTACATTATTATGGGTCCCGATAGGAAGAATTCCTTTAAATACTACAGCGCCTCATTAGCATTGCCGGGGAATGATATATACAAGTGTTTGAAAGCGTAATCTTACAACATGTAATGTGTTTTAAAAGAATGGAAATTGAATACTTTTATAATAATTCTCCAATCAGCTTTGAAAATCCTAATGCCTAGTTCACACCGACGCCGCATGCCGCGCTTTAAATCGGCGATTAATGCGGCGTCATTTTTTCAAAAAATCTCACGATCTCCTGAGATATGTTATGCTAAGTTCACACCGACGCCGCATTGATGGCGCATTAAATCGGCGAGCAAATCAGCGGCAAAGCGTAACAAAGCTTAATTAAAGCGTAAAGACCGTAATAGAGCGTGAGAAAGCTTTAACCAATTCGGAACATTCGGCAAGAGCGCCAAAAGTTTAAACTCTGTTAAGCTTTCCTACGCTTTGAGCAAAGCTTTGCTAAGCTTTGTGACGCTTTGATAAGCTTTAATACGCTCTCCCCGCTTTACACAATTCGTGACAGATCGCCTCAAATTTGTAAACAGTTTAAAAATTTGGGGCGCTCTTGCCGAATGTTCCGAATTGCTCAAAGCTTTCTCACGCTCTATTACAGTCTTTACGCTTTAATTAAGCTTGGTTACGCTTTGCTGCCGCTTTGCTCGCCGATTTAATGCGCCATCAATGCGGCGTCGGTGTGAACTTAGCATTACAAATTATTATTGTATGATTTCAAAAGTTGTTAAAAACGTGGTAAAATTTGAAAGGTCCCTGTAGAAATTTGTAGAGGTATTAATGCTACGTTTACACTATGTTCCCAGCGGCCACGGCAGCCCCGTTTGCCCGAAACGTAGTACGCCGTGGGATTTAGACCAATTTTATCTCTGGATTTAAGTTTTGTTACGTCTTGCCAAGTTTTCTCACGGTCGTACCACGGTATCCGTGACGGGCCGTGGGGGGAAGGGGATGCTGAGTCCCGGAGGCTCAAAGGCGCACTTCGGTTTGGCCCGCATTCTACACGGATGCCAGAACATTCCCTCCCGGCCCGTCACGTTCTGATGGGGTCCCTCACGCTTCCCACATTCTGATCAAGGTCTGACACGCTTTTCACGTTCTGTCAAGGCTTTGTACGGAAGAAACGTGGACACAGGGCAGCTTTGGAGCACGTTTGTGCCGGCGGTATAAAAAAAGAAGGTCTCCCAAGCAATAGCAGTCATGGTATCTTGAGACCTCGTGTTGTGTCAGAGCGTAGTAGAACGCAACGCGCCGTAGCGTGCCGGGCGTTTAAACCGTCCCACTACGGACCACCCCCAAGTTTTGTTACGGCCTATTACGGACTGTCACGTTTTGTTACGTTCACCCCGGTTTATTACGGCCTACTAGGTTTCTCATCCGCACCGTGACTGCCGTGGCAAATTTTTTGACGGTTTAAAAATCTGACACTGTATCCACGGCAATCACGGCCTGTCACGTTTGCCCATACGGTCCCCCGCGTTGTGTCATGTCAATCCCGTTTCGTCCATGGTGGCCTGAAGCGTGTTTGCCGTGGCCGCCGGGAACATAGTGTAACATAGCAATGCATGAGTGCTGAATTAATTCGTAGCCTTCTTGGATTTGTTTACAGTTCGGCATTGAGTGGAGAAGTCGGGGAAAGTGATAAATACAACGACTGATGTAATATTATGTGCAAGCGAATGACTACAGCTTTTTTAATTCACCGTGTCGTTTTGAAAATACGTTTGAAACCATATCATTTGTGTGCATTATTATTTTTCCTTCGTAATGGTTATTTGCTATACGTGACCGAGTGTGACTTCGCGAAGTGACCTTGGACGCTGTGAAAGAGCCTCACAGAGGTCCATGGGAATACAAGATTGTAATACAGCTATTCCTTCTCAAACCTAATTACAGTATACATACTTTGTCCAATCAACTTTTTAAAAGTTGTCAACAAAATTTCAAGAACTTGAAAATCAACAGGTTATGTTTATTTCCACCTACCTCTTCGAGTTGTGCTTTCGTTTTAAAGTCACTGGTTGTGGACAAAATGAGTACTATCCACCTATATGCCGTTCCGTACCTGAAAATACAAAAAACAAGAAGGGGAAATATTCTTCATATCGCTAGTAAGCCTTTGTAGTAAAATAAATCATTGTTTTATCAATGTTTGGGTCTAAAGTGTAAATGCTTAAATAATAGCCTTCATGTAGCTTCATTTTTAATTACGTTCTGGGCTACGTACTCTGAACATCAAAAAACAAAAAGTCCATTTATCAGATTTTATATACATGAATCTGGTGTGATTCGCACTTTTCCTGCGATGCGGCGACAGTAGAAAATGACTTATCATCATCATCATCATCATCATCATCATTATCATCACCATAATAATCATCATCATCACCATCATCATCGTATTCAATTTTGCTACAAGCAGTCGCTCTCGTCATCATCGTCGTCATCATCGTCGTCGTCACAATGATCAAGACAGATGGGGGAAATGAACTTACATGTCCTGTAGTGCATCCCAGTTATGTCGGATGTAGTCCCATGCCAACATCCGTCCGACGGGAGTTATCGAAACTTTGGTGAGGACGAAACCGATCTGACGTGTTGTGCTGGGGTTTTGCATCGGGTACTCGATCAGTCTGTAAAAATTGGATACTTATCGCGTTATATGGTGCGATGAAATTAGATGAATGAAGACAAGAAACAGAGATGAATATAATTTATAACCGCCAAAAGGATTACATGTAAAGTCGCGTAGATTTTTAATCCTGCTACATGTTATACTCTATTTTTTTTGTAACCTAAAGCGAGTGTCACATTTCTGTTGTGCTTCGTTCAGAACACAGTTTTGACGATGAAAGTATAATCGTCGTTCTCAAATTACATTTACGACTATTATCTTCGAACATGGACAATAAGTATATAATAAATGTTCAAATCTGTACCCAGACCGATATACATGTCCATTTATAACACCACAAAAATTATGGGACCAAAACTTGTTCTTTAAAAAAGGTTCCTTTAAATAATAACATACTGCAGCCTGTCAATTGTGCATTATTTTGTTTCTCCTGTGTTTTACTTGTTCACCTTTGTTCGTCAGACATTTTCCAGGGTGCGGAGCGTATAATGATCAAATTTGCACTCTATTTCAGGGGGACCAACAACCCACCAGAAGGACAAAGCAAAGATTGCATTTGAAACTATGAAAACAGATGATACGTAAACAAAACAGATCCACGAGACCGATAGTCTGCGAAACCAACAGCAACAACAACAAAAACAACAACAGCACGAGACCTAGACAATAAAGGCATATAAAAGGGAATGTAGAATTTGTCGGTCTCACTGGCTGTTGCCCTATCTTATAGATGATATGGATGCCGCTTTACGTCGCTTTTGGTATGCAGATTTGAAGAGCAGTAGCTCGTGAGGAATCGTGCCATTTTGGTGTAAGCTCACACGATTGGGTTGATCTCATTCAAACACAGATCGAGATGTAGATTTTTTTTAATCGCCTTCACTTTAGCACGTCTCAACAACACGCAATATATAGCCATTACGATGAAGTATGTCACATGCAGATCATGGTAAATTTTTGTATCAAGCTTCCATTTAAAAAAAAATTAAACCGGGTTCAGAGAACCAAAGACAGAGCAACAGGTTGATAGTGGGGGCTTATTCAAGAGAATCCATTACCCATATACTTAACTAACTCTACTGGTTCCCTGTGAAGTAACGTGTTGTATTTAAATTATTCATAAACACATTCCAGTGCGTACTCTTCAATCATCATCACATCTTTTGGAGGTACACCCTGTGAATATGGATAAATACGGAAACCAATCCTTCAATAGATCAGCTCATGCTCTGTGAAATGCTCTACCCGTAACAATTAGGAATCTTTCTTCTTTTGATACTTCTTCTGTATTATGTTTATGTTTCCCCGGTTTATAATATAAAGTGCGAATTGAATTGTATTGTAATTATTATGCGCCGTCCAACATTAAGGTATTATTGTTATTATTATTAATTTATTATTTTATGATAATCCCGGGAAAGCCTCAAGGAGCTTTTGAATAGGATTATCACTTCAAGGTTTAAGGTTTAAGGTTCAAAGTACAGTACCTTTGTATCTGCCAAGGACGTATCGTGCAGGCAAGAGCGGTTATCCACATCTTTGTCTGCGTCATACTAGATCTAGGATCCATGTACAATGACCATAGGTAGTCCCATTCCGGGTAGGAGCCTTCCCTGATAGCCGTACAAAGCAGCGTTTCCAGTGAGTTCACTTCAAGACTATGAAACAAGAAGAACGATAAGAAAGAGAGAGAGAGAGGAAGAAATAAATCGGACGGGATAGACAGACAGAGAGAGTAAAATTGCGCATATAGAGAGAGAAAGAGAGAGAGAGAGAGAGAGGGAGAAAGCAATGAAGTATATTAGGCAGAGAGAAAGAGTGAGCAAGTCAAGAAAAGAGATAAACAATGAATTTAGATCACATTTTGGGGTACTTTTTGCCGATATGGATCATCTGCAAGAATCTTCAGAGGGGAAGGAGGGAGAATCAGCAGAAGAAGAATAAAAAAGCCTATAAACGCTAACGACTCTTTCCTCAATAAATTCGATTTTATAACCACTATTAATTTTGATACTGTAAGGTCAGGGCACTTGAAGATTTTTATTCTCCCTCCTAACGCATCAAATCATAAAAAAACAAATAAAATTGATATTATTTGGATTAACTACAACCTCTATCAGCACATTAACATGAATATTAAAAAGTATAATTTGCATATTCATAAGAATACTCACACATTACTACTCGGGTCTGAGAGGTTGTATGTCGCTCTGAAATTTTCGAACAAGTCCAATGCATGACGACTGCATTCGGGATTCCTAACCTTGCAGGCAATGGGTAAAATGAGTTCCCTCGTTTTTCTGATGCAAGAAAATCCGGAAAACAAAACATTCGTTAATCCTCCGTTAAGCGATCATGTTTTTTCTTCCACGTACAACACACGATCACACACAAACGCACGCACCCATACACGCCGAACATTTCCCGTACCCCACTCGCCGCCCGCCCTCATACACATTATCCTCCTAAGCACACGCACACAACCGCACCCACACCCACACACCAATCACTAGTTTCTCTTAAACCTTCAGAGTACACGAACACACATTTCCTGCCCTGCAAGAACACTTACATATAGACTCACATAAAAATCTTACATACTTATTAAAACATACTTATTTCAACAAACAATAATGTCATCTTTCTTCACTTCTAATATAATTATACATTTATAAACCATTAATCATAATACCTTAGGTAATTTTGGCCTACTTGTCTCATTTTTTAATTTTGCACTTACGCTTTATCGAGTGATATCTGCTTAGTGTCAAGCTCTAGTCTGAGCTCGTCATATGCTTGACTGGTCAGCTCTCGGAGATATTTCTGTTGAATAAAGAGAGGAAATTGATGTATACGAATCTATCAAAATAGAAAAATAACCAGTGATTTATAAATCAAGATTGGGGTCGATTACAGGCAGGAAAAAAGTTTCCATTGAACTTTGGGTAATGGACATATCAAGACCTAAATTGCGGAGTATTGTATGCATTTCAGTATTAGAAGATGTTTAATGGTCTTCAAGTAATACTAGTCAGGCAACAGGCAGAACAAAACAATACATCATCCTGGTAGATTAAAGATCTGTAACGAGCTGCCGCTTTTGACTAAGTCAAAAAGGAATGAAGGCTTTTGATCTATGTCGATCACAACTGACTTTGAAATGTATATGGTATCAATCAATATGACTGGCGTCCTTTGGCAAGACGTGAATCTACTTCCGCCACTCTCCTACCGGGGTTAAATGGGTACCGGTAGGAAAGACTGCCTTGAATATTGTGAGCGCCGTAAACAGTATCGGTGCTGTAGAAGGAGTAACATTGTAGTGCCTTGAGCACTTTAATTGGTAGATATGAGTGCTATACAATATCGAATAGTAACTATATAATATAAAATAGATAACAGGTAAGAGTAAGTACAATAAGTAATAGTAAAACTTGGTAAACAGTAAGGGGTATGTGAAAGAGAGAGAGAGAGAGAGGCAATAGTAATTACACTAAGTAATAAAAAGTAGAATAGTATATAGAATATAGGAAAGAGTGTGTAAAGAAGGGATATGATTATAAGAAATGATAATTTTAAAGGACTTGCGATCGATTCGGATCAACGTGACCTCTGTACCTCGTATGGACCTTGAAGGGCGGTTGCACCCAAATTATCCCGGAAGAAGATCATGTATCTGAGGACAGCATTCCAAGGTGCGGAATTGAACTCGTTCCGTAGGTATCTAGTGACTTCGAAGGCAGTTGAAAAGGGGAGGCGACCATTAATGGCCAGACCCATGGAATCTTCCATTAGCTGTGCCCGGTTCAGAACAGGAATAACCTACCAAAATAAAAGCCATTCATATGTTAAGGTGGGGGTATTTTGGCAGTGGTTTTTACTGCGTAATATCTGATAGAGCCTGAAAATGCAAAAGGGGAATTTAAAATAAGGGCGTGTAGGACATGCTGAATTGCTATTACTTTTGATCAGAGTTCATTGGTATGGTCTAATATGCAATTCTTGGTCATGAACACTCACTCTCAATTATTTTTAACGCTAATGGCTGGTGGACTCGGAAACTTGGTAGTTTGACATGATATTGTCAACTCAATGCAGAGAAATATGCTCAATCGGTAAAATAACAGACAACTCAATTTGACACAATCCATAAATCGGTATTTTAGTTGGTTTTGAGCGTAAAAGAAATGTGTCTAAGCACACTCCATGATACATCTCAACCCAATTTATCTTAAAAGATCACATAGATAAACGGGGATAAACGAGACATGCGAATGTTTTTACTTCATTTGTTGTACGACACTCGCCCCTGTGGCAATTGCTCCTCGGTCAATTTCATACATGAAAATAATTCCTAACTTGACCCCGGACCCCAAAATATTCCCAGTCCTTTACTATAAAGCTAAAACCCATATGCAACCTTAACCCTTAACCTATACGTTTGGCGAAAGGTATGGAGCGCTGAATAATAACTTTTGTTAATTATTTTTATTATCATTAACATTTTAATTATTATTATCGTTATTATTTATTATTATTATCATTATTGTTATATGTATTGTGATCGTTATCATTATTAATATTATTATTATCATTGTCCTCCTCATCATCATCATTTTCATAACCATCATCATTTTTATGAAGCCAGAAGCAAATATCGGTTCACGTTTATTTCACCTTTTTCATAAAAGTGCTTTGTATTTGACGCGTATTTCTGAAGCTGTCGTTACAACCAGGCAACAATTCCTTTCATGGAAAAGATCTGGAAGACATAAACAAATCAGAGATGTTGATTTTAATCTAAACCCATTCACCTCGTGATCAGTGTTGAGTTGGTGGATAAGTTTGGCCCAATTTTCCGTGTCGTAGTTGATTCGGAAGAAACCGAATTGGTGGATGTTGGCTAGATACCAGTCATCCACACTTACTCCATCAGCCAAACTGAACTCATCTGGAAAGAAACCATAGAAACCAAAAGTAGGAGGAGGGGTTGCCTTGTTATGCCTAAATGACCAAACAGTGGTGTATTCATACCTTGCCATACAACAGTCACCTGCTTTAAATTTAAATCATACTCTTGTCTGTAAAATACGTTTCAATTTTGGATTTTGATATGAAATATGACTCTGTAATAATGATGATCATTACAATTCGTATTGATGACGTAGTGGATAATTTTTTTTCTTCAAGCAATGTGGTTAGGAGATGTAGAGAAGATAAAAACAGCGCGGAAGGAGACAGAAAGAGGTCGACAGATTTGTAATCACATAATATAGGGCGAAACAGATAAACTATAAAGAAATACAATTATTTATTCTAAAGATGCTCACTTATTTCCTGATCTCTTATCCAAACTGAGGGAGGATTTTCGGTATTTCTTGATCCATTATGGGTATGCGTAAGATAGATAGACCAAACGTATCTGAAAAGAGATGGTCAATAGCGAGTAGCACAAGGAGAGAAATACACGCACAAACATAACATATATATAAGAAGAACTACAAGAGGAATATAACGACAGAGAATACCATGAGATTAGCTTTATTCTCAAAGAGGTAACGTATCTTCATCACCACAAATAGCTCTTGTCTTTTACTAGTAAATTATTCTTTTAAGATTTACAATGATGATTATCTTTTCCTCCAAGATCTAGACAGTGAAAAGACAACGAAAAAGCAGCTTATATCATTTAAAAGTATTTCAAGGTTATTTATTTTGTATTTGAACTGATATGTTCTTGAGCATTCACTATGAGCCGTTTTACATCTTCTACATGGTTCCAACGGGTCTATATAGAATACACTTAAAAGAGAAAATGATGTAAACTCGTGTTTTGAACGATGGTGAAGTGGTGTTTCATGACAGTATCGGGAACAATAAAAGCAGAAAAATGTCGACTATCCAATCCCACAATGATTTATAATGAACTCTGCGTAGGTGTATTCTTCGTCATAACCACCTTACCCGTATGGACTTTCTCTCGGGTCGGACACCTGGCCTTTTGCGATATACCTCTGCTGTACGGCTGATATTGTTGTTTCGTCCAGTCTGGTCAAGTTGACCAATGGGTAGCCCATCTGCAGGATCCAGGTGTCCATCACCTGCCATACGTCAATGTTGCCGAAGCCAACGTCAGCCTGCACACACGTGAAACCAAGAGCGAAACAATTATTATTATCGGTGCCTCAGTTACACCTCCAAACCGACCATTATATGTTCACTCCGAGTAATGGATTTGTTTGTTCGGTCTGGTGTCGGTCTCGATGGTGCGACTGGGGTATCACAAAGAAGCGACACCAAGAAGTGGGAACTCATGGTAAGAAAAAAAAATACATGAAAAGTGCCTGTCGATTCCAAGCGTTACGAAATTACATTTTCAGAGAAGTTTCCGTTTTGAAAAAAAGAATATTAAAGAAATTTAGATAAAAATATACAAATAAATGACAACGTGCATAAACTTATTTAAGGTATTTGCACAACAGTTTGAGTTTCCTATCATTTGTCTGTATTTCCTATCAACTGTATTTTAGATAGTTTTGTAACGGAATGACCAAAGAAAATGTATATCTGACAAGCATAAAGGTGGTAAACTTTGGAGGCATGTTGGGCATTCGGCTATTCATGGGGAGAAGGCAGGCAACCCTGCTTCTCTCCATTTAGGATACATTATTATTGTTAAATTATCCTAATTTTCAGTATCATTATCATAATCATGATCATAAGTACCGCCGTAAATCCCATGAGTCTACCTCAGTGAGAGCATCCCACAGCTGGTCAGAGTTAGCGTTGCTATATTGGTAGGTTCTCAGATAGCGCTGTATCCCACTTCGAAATACGTCATCACCCAGCATGTCATTGAGCATGCGCAGTACAGCTGCTCCCTGGTATAGTTGTAGACACGGATGTGGATTATAAAAACGCATAACAGTCAAATAAGGTTGCGATGACATAGACTGCTTGATGCTGACTCATCTTGTATGATTAGGACCTATGCAAGAAACTAGTTGCAGATGGTTTTAAGTTAATTTGCATGAAAGCTTAAAAAGAAAAATAAATTGGCGAAAGTTTAAACTAAACCCGACCAATAGTACGAGATTTATTTATTTGGAGAGTTTTGAATGTTTTAAATATGAGATCAATGAATCTTAAATTGGCAATTTAGTCAGTGGATTGCGAAGTAGTCACGGACAACTCTCCCGTTTCTCGGCTACAAAATATCATTGATATACGTTTTTCTCCTAAGTTTATTTTCCCTTGGGTACTACTCAAAACAGATCATCGACATCATATTATCAAAGATCATGTAAAAAGATGAAGAAAAAAACTTTTTTTAATTTTTAATTTTATTTTTTTTAAACAAACGAGAAAGCTGTCCGGCACTACGTCACATTGGCATTACCGATTCAGCCAATTTTAAGTGAACATGCGTCTAGTGAATACCACTATCTCCAGTTCCATTCAAATTTTATCAGTCTGCACCTTTTATTTTTCTGCTTTCTTATAGAGTAGTGTCTATTGAGCTAGGATTTTCCTTTCATAAAAAAATACTGATGACCAATCGGAACAACCTTCAAGAATATATTGGTACAAATCAATGATAGTGGTAAACGTCGGAATCAACATAAATGTACCATCAACATGCAGGTTACTTGACATTAATTAAGATGTTGCAATAATACCTGACTTCACCATGAGAATATACAAACATAAACACATAATAGACAGTTTCATTACAAATTTAATTGAAAAAGAAATTATTGAAGAATATCAATGAATAGAGACAAAATAAAGCTTTTCATTTTACCCTCATCAAGAGTAAATTACAAATGTAAAAAGCAAAATGAGTGCAAGACGAACAAGCTTTTGTTTGTCTGTATTTGTTGCTATTTGTCGATGTTGTAGTACCAATCATCTCTTTTAAACGACATTAATTCGATACAAAATGTGTAGCAAACAATACAGGGGCTCCCACATATCCCCCATGCACCAATCACGAAGCATGTGTCGTAGAACCTTTTCTTTTTTTTGGGGGGGGGGGTCGACTACTTTAAAACCTATTGATTCAACAATATGTTCGAACTGAGGGAGAAGGTACGAAAAGCAGACACATAAAATCAAACTGCTTTTAAGGTTTAAGGTTGAAGCTAAAGGAAAACCTTGATATAGGAGATATCATCGAAAAGCTCGTCGATTTCTGATGGTGACGTCACATGGACCTTTATAGGATGCGACGTAGAGAGCGCATCACTAACCAGAACGGCGTGGTTGTTAGAAGCAACCAATGTTTCCAGCTGTAAATTGATGAATGAAAAAAACAAAGAATAAACTACTTCAGAAATACCACTCGTACAAACATGTACATATTATGGACTTTTAGATTTGCGTGGACTGATACGTGTGACGTCCGTTCAAGGAAGTGCTTTAAAGGTACTATGTCCCATTTGCAGGCCCCAAAAATTAAAAAGTTAAATTCCAACTGCATTTGAAAGATAATACTAATTTAGAACTGCCCTAAAAATGTTGGGCTTGAAAATGTCTTCAAGTGGGAAAATAATGACTATTAGTTGTCAAATCGACTTTAGGGCTATAGAGCCCAAAAGTAATAGTCTTGATTTTCAGATAATTGTACCGAATGGTCATACGTTTTATGCTGCGCAAAGATTCGATCAGTTTAATCTTGGCCATCACAACAAGTTGGTTATTGATTTAGACAAATGCTCATTGTACCCTTTACAACTCTTTTCATGTATGTTATTACCAAAGAAGAAAACAAAAAGCCAGTCAGTCACTCAATAGTGTCTGACAGTGAAGTCTACCAAGTAAACGGGTTTCCATGCATAATTTGATTATGTGGACACTGCTAACGTTTAAATTTCACAGATAGGACATACATGACATATTTATAATTCCTGCAAAGTTCTACAGCCTCTTTGAGGTTGGCTGCAAAAGGGACCTAGTACCTTTAAAAGGACGTCGATCGTAGCATCCCCATTGTCTTCGTACGAATCCAAAAGTCCCTAATGTTTTATATAGGTGCCATTGTCGCGTGGATATGTCACCGGACTGTGGTCCGCAGTTCGAGTCCCGCCGCGGCACTGTTGTCATTTGGCAAGACATTAATCTACATTTGCCACACTCAACCCAGGGTGAGGTAAATGGGTAACTGGTAAGATTATTCCTTGAAATATACTGTGCGCTGATAACGGCTGCCGGAGCTAAAGCTAGGGTGATAATTTCTAAAGCTCTTTGGAAGCACATAGAGATGTTATTTCATAACGTATTATGCGCTATACAAGAACTGAATATTATAGTTATTATCATATCTTTTACACATAGAGACCTCCCACTTTGTGCATTTTAAAATAATCACTGCCAAAGTGACGGAGATGCTTCATGAGTACCTTTTGTTTGCCCTCTTGAAAACGATACTTCCACTTGCCGATTATAAAACGTATCCCATCAGTGCATAAACAAATAATAATTACATAACTTTCATAAACACATATTCACCATTCATTTTAGATGGGTTTTTGATTTTGTACAAATGATCTTTATCTGCCCATCCGCAAATCCGAAGTGGCTCATTCATATTAGTTCAACCAGGAAGGTGAGAAAGAAACTCTTGTAATTTATCCAAACGCATGCGTGAGGTCTACATTCCACTTGCCTTTGAAGTTCCATGCTCCGTGCCGCTCTTCCACTGATCGTCCCCTTACTCCTCAGAACGAATTTACGTCACTGCCAGTAAAATCATGAAATATCTGTACTTACCAACTCCAATTCCGGATTAAGGGCATCAGCACCCAGATGTCCGAAGTATGTTCCAAATCCTTCGTTCAACCAGAGGTCATCCCACCACTCCATGGTGACGAGGTTGCCGAACCACTGAAATCAATCAAATTTTCACATGATAATTGGTAATGATTTGGATTATTAGAAGACCATATTGTCACACTCCCCTCACCCTGCACAATGGCATCGTGTGGGATGAGCACTGAAGTCGGGGCGGGCCGGGCATTGGGTGGATGAATACAAGAGAACAAGGCCAATGAATGAGGTGAGGGTCGTATCGTATCATCTCCTTTTCAAGTTGCCTTATCCTATCAGTTTTATGCTTGAACAAAAATCAGACTAGAGTTATACTTGGCTTTTAGGCGATCTTAGTTCGAGCTAAGGATAGGTTCTTTTCCCGTGGATTTTCTTTTTGTCCGGCAAAATTTGGGTCTATTTATCAACTGTGTCACAATGTGCTCATTCCTCAAACGTCAAAGAAAGCCGCACTTGTGTTTTTACTGTGTAATGACTTTGATGTAGATGCAGGCCGAGCCGGATTCAGGCAGTGGCACAGTCGGCCCGTGCCCCCTTTTTGGCGGCTAATAATAATAATAATAATCAGTCGTTGTCATTACAGCTTCCTGATCTTACCAAATCAACATGTCACATACTGATTATCAAGATTAACTGTTCAACTGTCTGAAACAGCTGAATCAAACAGCTTGTCACCATTTGTTGTGGGAGAACATCCATTCCTGTGAATGTATTACAAACAAGTTTTTTTTCATAAGGAAACTATTGACATGCATTTCTCAGGCGAGTGTCCCAAATAGCATGGACCTTGTGGTAGGGTCCATGCAAATAGTAACGAAAATACAGGTCAGTGGGTATCTCACAAGTATATACTCTGACGCCACTATTTTAGTCGAAATGTATACTCCCATAGAAGAATGGCAAGCAAGGAAATTTGAAGAGATTATTTTCCTTGCTAAAAATAATCAAAAAGGGGTAACTTCCAAATAATTGTTAACTGGCTCAATTCTATATGAGGCTGTCAGATAACGTTCGAGGGGTTTCATTACCCTTCAAAGACCATACCATATTATTTCAGACTCAGTAGCTGTGATCCCTTCCTTATCACTGTGTTTTTAAACAAAATTGATCTTAATTTGAGTGAAATAGAATAATATGAAAGACATACTTGGTGCGCAATTTCATGTGAAATGATTGTTAGCATACTCTCCTGGTCTGATCTAGTATCCACATCCGGGTCATAGAATAGTCCGCTTTCTGGGTAGGTCACCAAGCCCCAGTTCTCCATTCCTCCATGTCCGTAATCGGGAACAGCGAGCATGTCTATATGGAAAAGCAGAAAGAGAGATATATAAAAAGGGAAAGAAAGAGAGAGGTATATAGAAAGAGAAGAGAGATTGCATAAATGTTTTCCATTAGGGAAACACCTTAGGACAACTACCACCTAGGTCAACTACCCCCTGGGACAACCACCCTCTTGGACGACTAACCCCAGGATATTACACCCTCAGGGTACAATGCCCCCCCCCCCTGAAGTACCGGCTTATGGTTCTAGAACACCTACCCCTGGACATCCACCCTCCGGATAACCACCCCAGTCAACCACCTCCTAGGACAGCTACCCCCTAGGGTAACCACCCTCTAGGATGACTATCCCCTGGGACAACTATCCCCTTTGGACAACCATCCCTCGGACAACTACCCCCAGACAACTACCCCCTATGACAACTTCCCCAATACAACTACCCCATACGACAACCATCCTCTAGGAGAACTACCATAGGGGTGAGTTGTCCGGGGTAGTTGTCCGGGGTAGTTGTGCTAGGTGGTAGTTGTCTAGAGGTAGTTGTCCGGGGGTAGTTGTCCTGGGGTTAATCGTCCTAGAGGGTGGTTGTCCTAGGGGGTAGTTGTCCTAGGTGTTAGTTGTCCTAGGGGGTAGTTGACTGGCGGTGGTTATCCGGGGTCGGATGTCCAGGGGGTAGGTGTCCAGATACGCATATGATCACATCGGGTACTGTCACTAAAAATGCATCATGTTCTTAAATGCGTTCATCGCTAAGTGCCCCCCCCCCATCCTTCTCTATCAGTATCAATTCATAATTATCTACCGTACTATATGTTCCGACTAGAGCCTTATTTCATAAAAAATAGTTGCCGATAACAAGTCACAATTATTGTTATAAGGTATCGAATGTGTTACATTTGATTGGTTGTGTCAATCTCGCAGTCAAGCTTTCTATCTATCTTACTGGAGGTGTCGCGGTCTAGTGGTTCATTTACTTGACTTTCAATCTAATTCAATACAATTGTACAGCTTTAATGTGTCGTAGCATACATCAACAACGCCATTTCCTTTCTTTCGCAGTAATGAGCGATTTCATGACATTACCAATAACCAAGTTGAACTTTATTTCTTACCCATTTTCGATATCTGATACGGGATGCTGAAATAGTCTTCAAAGTGCGTCATAAGTGACGAGGCCGACTCCAACGCGAATGCAGTTGTATCTATGGCGTTCGGACGACCCCACGTTCGGAGCTGAAACAATAAACAATCAACCAATTCATTAATCAAGCAATCGTTCAACAGAATTATATCTTAAAAGAAATGAAAGGAAAGTATTTGAATAAACTATTTGGAATGAATGAATGAATTAATGAACTGTAACAGTTTATTCTACGGTTTTCTTGATTCTCATGTTTTTTGCCTCTTCAGCGGATTCAGAATGTTGCAGTTCGGCAAATAACCCGTTCCAGAAAACATGATAACATTATCCCTGTCCTCCGCTCTCTTTACTGGCTTCCCGTCTCTCAACGCATCATCTTCAAAATCCTGATCCTAACTTACAAAGCCCAAACGTGGACAATTTACATCACAGATCTTATCTCACCCAAGACCCACAATTTCTATAAGACTTCGTTCATCCACCCATCCTTATCTGCAACTGGCCCGGGACCAAGAACTCGAACAAGATTTGGAGACCGTGCCTTCATCTTAGCTGTTCCGAGGCTATGGAACAGACTTCCTCTTTAGTTGTATGATGCTCCTTCGTTGGACTCATTTAAATCCTCCCTAAAAACATCCCCTTTTTACTCTGTTAGTCCGTAGCTTTCAATGTCTTACTCTTGTTATTCACGGTACATGAAAGAGAATGTATTAGAAATGAAAACACTTTGTCTAGGAAGGATATCAGGGGGAGAAATCCATGGGATTTCTAAAAAAAAAAGATCAACATATTATAGGAAGGGATATAATATTGATTTTTGGCATAATGGGGAAAAAAATTACTTCAACAATCATAAATATACTATCACAAAAGAGTGATTCTAACTGTGACATCATGTTGTTTCCCACACTGTTTGAACTGATTTTTCAACACGTAGGCCTACTACTTTCGAAAGTTACATAGCAACTTTGAAAAAGGGAGTACCCAGGTTAGAGAAGTAGAACAAACTTATGTGTATGGTGAAAGTGATATAAGGATAAGGCATTGAAATTGTAAGGGATTTACAAGAACGACAGCCTACGATACCGATTTATCGGTCTCGAGCTGGTTTCTGACAACTTTTCTGAGGATGTGGCTGTCGGTATCATGGGCCGTCCGTATCATGGGTTGTCGGTCTGGTGGGACGTCGGCCTCGAAGGCTGACTGTTGTGTCCGTCTCGTGACTTATTGGTCTCGTGATACGTCAGTCTCATTCGAGGTCTGTCTCGAGGGATGTCGGTCTCGAAGGTTGTCGGTGTCGAAGGCTGTCGGTATACTGCGGGCATACTACAGTTACCCGAATCCCATTCGTCGTGTTAATCTCTCTGTAGTCGAGAACACCGACCGCCAAGGCGAGGAGATACGTGGACATGACAGGCGACGACTCGAACCTTGTCGAAGACCACCCGTCACCGTGTTCGATGGTGTCCATCTCACGGCCATTCGAGAGGGCGACCATGTTGGTTCTGTGCTTGATAATAACGTTGAAGATAGCTTTCATGATGGGTTCGTCGAAGCAGGGTAAGGCATGGCGGGCAGAGACCGGCTGGAACTGAGTGACAGCCATCCAACTTTATGACGGACGAGTGGAGAGGTGAACAAGAAAAACAAGAGGGTGGGGTGAAATCAAGAATATTTTCGTAGAAATATGGTAACGATAAAAATAAAAACATTATTCATGACAATAATAGCAATGACAATATTTGTATTAACAACAAACAAGTAAAATAACTTTATTCATAAATCATCGGACATATTGCATTTATATAATACAACATACATTATTCCTCTAGGATGGTTTCGTTCACGAATCTGAATAACATAGACATTTATAGTAATTTGAAGACCCCTAGGCAACAGTATTATATTAAAGATATGGGGATATCAAGGCACTGTAAATCATTAATGATAATATATAATTTATTCATTTATTGGGGCTAGTACTTAAATCTGTTTAAAATACCTATGGAGAAGTTTTGGTACAGATACTATCATTGCGTTTATTCCAATCTACTGTCAATAGTTATACCTCAGAATTGTAACAAATTAGATGGATTAATTTGTTTGAGAAAATCATATTTTTGTATTATGTTTAATGATTTGAGAAATTAGCAACGAATTGTAATTTTAAAATGTATGTGAATTAATAAATTCATTATAGCTATTGTTTTAGAAATAATTCTGTCGAGGATCATATTATTCGTCATCATTAGGAGATAAAGCTTCAGATATAGATTTGTTGGTATGCGTTATGCACACTACTACTTGTAATGTTATGAACCAGAGCAAAATAACACTGAGTTCCTATAGGAAATCTATTTATTCAGATGGTCACATCTCAGCCAAAACTTAACGTATTCAATTGGGTTCAATTGACATAACTTTTGATGCTCTTTCGGAAAATGAAGGGGAAAAAATGATAAATTCCAAAAATAGATCTTTGATAATGTTACATTTTACCACTCTATAGTCTATTCTTTAACAAAAAATGACGCTCCCTCCCCCCTCGGAAAACAAAATCACAAATAAGGTGTGATAGCTACAAAGCGCGGTTTAGAATTGTATAAAAAAAAGGGGTGTATTCTCTCTATTTCTCTCTCTCTCTCTCTCTCTCTCTCTCTCTATGGACTCCTGAAATAGTTAAAAAGGGGGTTAAAAGTCTTTATATTAGCAAACTGAGTTCATGCGACCGTGCTAGTCAAAAAAAGTTTACACCTAGAGAATCGTTAATTTAAAAAAAAATCATCTATGAACAGTACATTATTATACATCTTAAGAAAATCATTTTGTATTATTTTGTGTGGTGTGTCTTCACGCTTGGATGAACAGGCGGAATTTGTTTGCGAGAGTGCAAAAATCGACTTGCGCCGAAGTGATGCCGACAGCATGTGATATGTTGGGATTAAAATGAGAGAATTAATTGAATGTATATCAAATGAGATGCATTGGAAATCAGTGGCGGATCTAGATTTTGGCTAAGGGGGGGGGGGGG
>BEXV01000169.1:208706-225303 GCA_003118195.1 Hemicentrotus pulcherrimus | reverse complement strand
CCCCCCCCCCCCCCCCCCTCCCGAGAAATCCTGGATCCGCGCCTGTATCGAACATCCTAGGGTTGCCGATTTCAATGCATCACTTCATTATCTCGTATTACTCATTTTCTGTATGCATCTCTCTATTCAATATACATGTCCACGTAGGCAATATTGCAAGTCAAACAATCTGAGAAATGTTTTTGAAATCAGCACTCCAATAGGCTATGGAATCGCCCCAGAGTTGATTTCTTAAAAATCTTTCCGATCTCGGTTAACATTCTCATATATTCTTTAGCCTGAAAGCGAAATGTCCCTCTGAATACACAATGTTAGTTGCAGTAAAGCAGGGCTCCCACTTAGCCAAGTTGGAGCCTCGAGTTGTGGCGAGCTGGCGCGATCTTATGGCAAGCAAATTTATCATTAAAACATATTTCTTGATATCAAGAATTCAATTCTTGACATCACGAAATCTAATTCCTGATATCACGAAATCAAATTCTTTATATCAAGAATTACCATTGCTTTACAACATACAATTATTTCTTGATAACAAGAATTTATTTATTGATATCAATTAATAATAAAACGGCTTGCCATAAGATCGCACCAGCTCGCCACAACTCGAGGTTCCAACTCGGCTATGTGGGATCCCTGCTTTACTCTCTTAACTTCTCTGTTGTTTGATGAAATGACGCCCCCGTTTCTCACTTAACTACAATATGGTAAATATGATGCTTCGGCGGGGGTGGGGAATGAGGATACACAGAGCTTTATTGAACCTCAAAAAATTGTGTACCTGTCTCCAAAGTTCATTTAAGTGGGTGTAGGTACGGGGAGGTTAATTTTGATATCATATCGTAGCACAATCTACAAATAAAAACTGATATTCTTTGACTTTTTTGTGATTCCCATAGGCACAGAGATATTTGGTTATTATGGTATCATATTAAATCACTAAATAAAATCCAAACGTGGTTTATTTCTAGCCTCATGGATAATCAATATACCCCAAAACAGTATGCCATAGCTAAAACGCAGTTGGTAGGTCCACCTTGACCGTTATCGTCAATATATTTGTTTTGCTCACTACGCCACTGTATTTAATTAATAATTCTTAATCTTCCACTGATTTTGAAAATTGGGCTTTTTCTCTTCCTTCTGTAATTATTTTTGGTTTTGTTCGTGTGTTATACCCGACTGCTAAGAAAGCATGCGTATGCTTATTGGTAAGCAGCCAGGGGGTCGACTGCTTTATCTCCGAGTGAATTGGTAATGAGTATTAATGCCTTACCAAAGGCATTGATCAAGACTTATAATCAACATCCACCTCGACATATACAAGGATTAATGAATTAACATCAATATTCTATCTACGTCACAATCTCCAATGACCACTACTCAATATTGATTATGCCATCATCTCTATTGCTTTAACCAACAACATCACCAGATTCAGAATACCTATTATTTTCCAGCTAATGGTTTTTTGATTTCACATCTTTCCTCTCTTTGCGAGATTGGCAATCTAGAGTAGGCCTTTTT
The DNA here is from genome assembly GCA_003118195.1 of Hemicentrotus pulcherrimus. Taxonomy (NCBI): domain Eukaryota; kingdom Metazoa; phylum Echinodermata; class Echinoidea; order Camarodonta; family Strongylocentrotidae; genus Hemicentrotus; species Hemicentrotus pulcherrimus. The sequence continues at coordinate 223,779 of BEXV01000169.1, read as the reverse complement.
TTAAATATCAGAATTTACCCATTTCAGCAAATGTGAAATTACGTAATACGTTGGAGGGGTCTGTGCTTTTGAATATTTTTCAACTGAAATATGGCGCCATATAAATGCTGTGAATCCTCATCCTCATTAGCCGCATATTACGTCATCATCACCATTGACATTTTCACCTTTGACCATCAGCCTTGAACATCCTCATCATTACTAACATTGAAGTCATCTTACATCACTTCCCCCATCACAATCATCCTCATCTCCTTATTAATAACAATAATAGCTCACATATAATTATAATGCGCCTAATACTTTATTTCTAGGCGCAGAACATATTATTACCCTGGTCATCGGATTTAGGCTTACCAGCAACACAATGTATGCACATTTTCCACTCCCTGGGTAGCATGTTGTTGTTGTTGTTGGTAATTGTTTAATGGCGTTCATTCAGTATTGAATATATACGCCAAATAATCTTCAGTTTTATAAGAAAATCAGTTATACATAAGATAACTGAGTATAAAGATTTGTAATGACATAATTAATAAGTCAGTAACGCAATTAATTAGGATTCTCTGGATGGTTTGCAACTTCGTGTTTCTGCGTTTTTATAAGTTTAATCTGGTCAGCCCGGTTTCGATGGCATGAAAAACTAGCTTTGCCCGATTTGAAACAGGCTTCTCGGCTACTCGGCGTGCGTGCGCAATGATCTTTTTAGTTTGTAACGCACGGTGCCTAGACCACTCAGAAACACAGTAACACTAAATTGAGACACATTGTACAGGGGCACTCCTGAACCAAATTGGCTGGCCAGTCGCCATTTTATAAGCGCCACTTGCTAATCCAACCACTTTAACTTTCGCATCCTACCGGATATCCATTTAACACCTGGGTGGAGAGTGGCAAATTTAGATCAATGTCTTGTCAAAGGACATTAGTGCCGCGATGGGACTTTAGGACATTAGAACCGCGGACCTTGTGATCCATAGTCCGGTGAGGTATCCACTCCACCATGACACCTCTACTCAATTCAACTGTATTCATCATAATAATCATCAGCATCAACATCACAATCATATACAGCAGCATCAGCATCACCACTTTCATCTATTATCATAATTTGCAGCAGCAGCAGCAGCACCACCACCACCACCACAAACCATTGTAATAATTATCATCAAAATCAGCACTATAATCACCACCACCATCAGTAGCACAATCATCATCATCATCATCATCATCATCGTCAGTATGAGCGATAGCAGTTTAACAGAAGAGGCAACCCAGTTTAAATAAAACTGTAAATAAATTAATAAACATATCATCACAATCACTTTCGATCGGCATCACCATCATCCCCATCATCGTCACCTTCGTCATCACCATCAGCATCAATATCTTCAACATTATGATCAGTCCTCATCAATACAACCTCCGCTTTAATCACCATCGTCACCACCACCATAAACATATATCGTTGGTCCTCACTATCACCATCATCATGCCCACCACCATCAACATATATCGTTGGTCCTCACTATCACCATCATCATGCCCACCACCATCAACATATATCGTTGGTCCTCACTATCGCCATCATCATGCCCACCACCATCAACATATATCGTTGGTCCTCACTATCACCATCATAATCATAATCAACACCTCCACCACAATCAGTCAATACCATTACATCCCCCACTTTCACAACTTCACACACAATGCACCAAAGGAAACACACAAGAAAGAAAAGAAGTAATCAGATCATTAGATCAATATTGTACTGTGCTTTCAGTGCATTTATTTTTAAATTTTCCTCTTTTTTTCTCAATGAGTTGATTTTTTAATGTTTATGATACAACACCTTAACTACATAATCGTCACCTTCTCTCTTCCTATCTGTGCTAATTTGCACAACCTTCTATAGGCAACCGCTTTCTTCACTCCAAGAAACTTATTAAATAATGGTAACACTTTCGATGGTTGTGACTTGAGACCATAATTGGTGTGCATCCTAGAAATAATTCATCTACAATTGTTTAAACTTGTAGTCATCATCATCATCATCTTCAGCATCATCATCATCAACATTATCATCATCATCATCAATGTTTCTTTTTATTAGTAATACTTACATTCTACAAGTGCACTATGCGACCAGCCATTCCGCACCAAGTCTTTTTACGACGGATGAATTCTTTCTTTAAAAAGTATATAATATAGAGTATCAAAAATGCCATTCAAAGACAGCATGTTATACACTTATATCAGTAGACTGTACAAAGAAAACACATCGTGGTCTTTGGTAAACAAAATAAAGGCTCTGGTTTTTTTTTAAATCTCATAGAATATTTTTTTTCTGTCACCACAGATGTTGAACAGTTTCACTTTTATACCACCACTTTGACTAAAACACAGCAAAAAAATATTCGTTGACCACTAATTCCCTTCTTTTCATGATATAAAATACAGGAGTACCTCCTTTTTTGTACACAGGCATCTGGTGGAAGATTGTGTATACTGCATTTTGATGGAGATTTCAATGCAGAACACGACATGCCCATCTTGTTATATAACACAAACAATGACTCCCGTAGTGAACACTAAATCTTGTATAAAAAAATGTCACAGATTTTACATGATGTACTGAAAAAACTTGCACTTCATTTTTCATGCTTTAAAAGATTGCAGTAAAAGATATCATCCAAGGAAAAACAACAATACAAAAACACCATCTCAGATGCCCTGGGCAGATTATCTAACGAGTGCATTACATCTTTTTAAAATGGAAGTAATTAGGGCTTTGCTTGATGTGGGATCCTCCACAACAAAGTTTTCCCTTACAGTACTGTGCCAATAAGATGCTTGGTATTGTATACCCATCTAAGTCCTTCTCCATCAAAAAACAAACATCAAATGCATAAATGTTTACCATGAAATATACTGTTTGTCTTGTGTACATCATCTAAAAGGCCGATTGCAACTTGTCCTTCAATGAATATCTAATATACGTTATTTATTTCTTTAATATATTAAATCAATGATATATCTTATTTATTTTCAACCAGTTTCACCAAAAGTACCACAACACAGAACCAATTTTGTTACCGCTACCCAATACCACATTTCCACTAGAACACCAATTACCACCAGATTCCACAATTTTGGACAGAATTCACATGCAACACAAAAACGGCCAAAAATATATATAGAATGCCTGATGACAATTCAAGCCGATTCTATGGTCATCGGCTCGAACGAAGGAAAGAAATAACTTTGTGCAAATTTGTACAATCCCATCAAAACAGAAAAAGAAAATTTGAAACTAAAAAAGAAAATAACATACATCAACTCTGATACCAAACATTTTACAGAATAGATCACATCAAAGTTCAAAAATTCTGCACTCTTTTTAAAAAATAATGGTTGTTCTTCAAATTTCTCGACTAATATTTTATCTATAATCTTCAAAGGTACCATTGGTAAAAAATGCTTATTCAAATACGAGCTTGGTACGGAATGACTGGCTGTCAAAATGTGCATAAAATATTTTTAGATAATTTTTTTAATATTTTCTGTTGCTTTTTTTCTTCTCAATGCTATATTTTCATTTTACATGCTACCAGTACTTTGCTCTTAAAAGTAAACTTAATTTATATCTCTCCTGGTTCACTTCTGAGCCTATACAAAACTTCTTTCTCTTCTTCTTCTTTGTCCATCCGTTCCTTTTCCTCCTCGTCCTTCAGTACCACTCCTGGTAAGCCGATACGGTTTCCATGGCAACGAGATGGCTTGGAGGATCCTCCTTGAATGTTAACGAGTGATTCGCAGCATCTCCATCAGCACAATGCGTTTTTCTCCTTGAGCAATCCAGCGTATGATCTATCCAGACATTCTTAAAACGGAATGTATTCCCATTGTCCTCAGGCCTTGCAAGTCCATTCTTAACACCTTGACTACTACAATCTCATACCCCATAGGTTCATCACAGGGGCAGCTCAGCTCCCTTAGACAATGGGTTAAAGTCGTCGCACAAGGAATCAATCCATGTCCTCCTCCTCCTCTTTCTATCCCTCCATGCCACACTCAAGAGGTATATTCAAAAAACGCTTCAATCATAAATAAAAATCACCTACTTTTTGTGATGCAAAGATAGATTTAATCAAAGATAAGAAGTCAATTCTACATCTCGAAAGTCCAGAGATAACTAATCTACAATTTTTCTATGTTTTTTCTTCACTTTCGTATCTTTTCTTCTCAATCTACATATCATACAACTCTACTGGCTACGAATGTAAATGTACTTTTAGAATCATAATATGTCTAGGGCTATATGTGAAGTGAAAGAATCGTTATACTACATGATCTCAATATAAATTAAGCTGTTGTTTCAAGTGTCTGAGAAAAATCATAGATTTTAAGCCAAATTACTACATTTGTGTACATAACTTAACAAAAATTTAAAAGAAAAATGACAAAACAAAATGATTGCATTAACAAGCATGTGATCACATATTAAGTGAAGATGTACATTGTGTGACTAATAATCTGCTGTAAAGGTACTGTTTCAAATTTGAACGGACATGTCCAAATATTAATTTTTTCATTCTTTTTGTTTAGGTTGATTTATTAATACAGTTGATTAATGAAATTAAACCGCTATAATTATACCTATATGCTCTCTTCGAAGTGAATTTTCCAATGAAGATGTCTGCAAACCATTTGCACTATATAAACCATTTTATTTCATAATAAAATAGCTAAAATCATAACACCAAAAATGTATGTGAAAGGAGTTGTCTCTGGAAAGAGATGGATATGTGAATTGTAGAATGAAAAGCTGATGCCTTCAAATCTACAAAATGCAGGGCATTTATTCATTCACTGGTGCAGCATTGTTTCATCAATGAGTTGAAGATTGGCCAGAAAAGGCAAAAGATTAAAATACTTTACAAGTAATTAGCAATAATGGCCTTCGAAATAAGAAACTTTTGTCTTTTCAAGAACAATTTTTTTTTAATCCTATCATGATTTCAAAGCCTAAAAAATGCAAATTATATAATTGGAAATAAAATACTTTTCCTCTTTAAAAGGAAAAGTTCTAAACAAAATATTTGTTTTATGGTACAAAAGCATTACATTTGATAACATATAAACTGCGGGAGTTTAAATGAGTTGAAAGTATGATCATTGTCTGGCATGATTAAGTACTTTAAACGCTTCCCACATAAATACCGGATAATGCTTGATCACTGAATACAATTACCATCATAAAACTGAATGAGAGCTGCAATGTTTCTGACGTTGCTATATAGATAGTACATGAATGAAAAATGTACAGAACTTCAATAAATAATGAGATATCATACAAAATAGTACATCAACATACAGCATGAATACAGTTTTCCATCACTCTCCTTGACATGGTCATTGACGACTACATTGCCTTGTGTTTCTTTAATATGCAAATAAATAAAAACATGCAATATCAACCTAACATAAAGAAAGAGCTTGTTCTGAACCTCTCTGAAAAAAAAAGAAGAAAAAAAAAAGCAAATGAAGAGATAAGTTGCATCTAGTGGCACATGCATGTATACAAAATGGAATGTACAGAGTTACGGCATTACCAATGGGCAAGTACATGGTCAATACTTTCCAATAAATGGACCAAAATATGTTTTGATTGTTATAAGAACTTATGCTGATGTTCAGTTTATCCCAAAGCCCTAAAATTTATTTCTTGCAACTGAGGTGGGAAATTTGGTGGATAGCGATTGTTGGTCATCCTGCACATGATATGGTAATGTTTGTTATGCTTCCATATTGTCTGGTTGGAGCAAGAAGGGCATTAACTCTATGTTAACACCTTTGGGGCTCCAAACAGACAATAATCATGTTGGTACTAAAGTAACTGCAAAATATTTGGAAGAGATTTCAAAACTACAGAATATGGAATTCTCAGTCATGTTCAGTCTTTGGTCACTCTGCTGATGAACGTTGAGTACAAACAGCTGAACAAATGAGACAGGTAAAGGGACAGGCAAATAGATTGAGGAGAATGGTTTGCACTATTTGGAATGAAGACTTTGTTTGGTCCTAAGAGAGAGAGGAGCTGATGAAGTATGGATGTAGACAGAGAGTCATGAGTGTGATTTTCACTCAAGACAGACAGCCCCCCGCCAAGCGAATTACCAAATCACTCGCTAGATCAATATTATTCTCAACAACGTTGGTAAATGAACTCCATGTGGCATGGCTAGTTAAAATAGAAATTGTATCAAGAAGAGTGGATCCCCTTCAAGAAACTCTTGGGTTGGCTTGGCTTGGTGATAATCACATAAAATTCTGATTGTTCCAAAAGTAGCCATATCCCCTTAACAAAAAGGTTCTTATATTCCCAGAAAAGAGTAGGAAATGAGATTGCAAAAGGATGTCTTCTCTAGACATTGGTATTGATTGATATCAGTACATGTAGCTGGGTGGTTTACTATGTATAGTTAATGATACTTAAAAGGTATTTTGGTAGCCTATCAATGAGGAAGTTATGAAATTACTATGTATATATGACCATCACATCTCCAAAAGAACTCATTATAAATGATGACAATTTTAGTGGATGTTAAAGCATCCTTTTCTAAACACATTTATCCATTATTTCTACAGAACTTTGGTGCAGAGTTAGGAAAATAAAGCCATCCTTATCTTGGATATGCACTGAATTACGGCAATGGATTGTCTTTCAACACAAAACTTTATCAAAAGGATCACACAGTTTTCTTCTTCTTGTCTAAAGAAAATAAAAACATCTTGTTTGGTCCCCTCCTTGCTGTACAAATCAACACTTATATAAAAATACAAAACCAAAGGGTGACACCTTAATTTCCACGGTGGAGTTGGTTTGAATTATACCATTCCATTTAGATCCAGTTAACCAATTGGGTCCTAGTTGAATTGGGGAGAAAAATCCTATGGGGGAAAAAACTGCCTCTAAAAATCTTAATACCTGAACATATCTTTTAACAAATTATCAAAGATTTCCACAAGAAATTCTTATTTTTTTTTCTCAAATACACGGGAGAGAAACGCAACCAATGCATTATATACTGCACAAATGAGAGTGCATTTTGGAAAGTTAGCTGACAAGAGAAATTTCCAACTCTGATTTTGTGATTACATGTGTGAAATTTCAGTGGAATTGGTTTCATCTAATTTGTAGATGTTAAAACCTTTGATTGGTTAATTCTATATAGAGAGAATGAGAGGATATGAGGCTATGAGCAGTGATTTGATGAAGTGAATACAACATAAAAACATGTAAACTAATTCTAGACTGCTGCACAAAACACCACCATACTCTTTGGTTGTCCAACACAACATGGAAAATAAATTAAATCAATAAATAAGTACTCTAAACACAGAAATATATCAGCTTGGCTTTAACATACAAAATAACGTGCATGGGGATCGACTTACAAAAAGATTGAGATTTCTTATCTCAATAACTTAACACGACAAATAAGATAAAGAGAGTAACACATGATTCCTTCATTTCAAACAAAAGAAAAACGATTGCCTATCGAGCAACTTTTTCAACTACTTTTGGCCCTCCTACTTGAGGGTTATATGGCATATAAATATTGCACTTCTTTTTGATTTGGCCTGAGTTTTTCTTTGAAGAAAGAATAGCACAGACCAAGAACACGATAACTCATGAATGAGGAAATCATTTTTTCCTCTTGAAAAAAAGCAGCACAGCATATTAAAAACTTAATCTTCTTTCTCATCTTGTTACATCTCACCATTTGTTTTTGTTTTGTAGATTAATGTAAGCCGCTGCTCTCGAATTCACTAATATATATAAGCACTGCTGGCAGAAAATATATATTTCACCATTTTGTCTTAATTCTGAAATCAAATGAACCATGCAATGTTTCTTCACATGCAGCTTGTCATAGAACTTTCTACAATTCATTAGAAATAATAATTGCATGAATCGTTTCAGTAATTCAAAGCAAAAAGTAAAGTTAAAAGAAATATTCCACATTCTCATTTCTTTTCATTGTAACAATATGTATAGGTGAGAGTTCATGATTTCTCTATCAAAACCAGCTTCCAAATCGAATACCATTTCTTACATGATTTTTCTACCAAAACTCATTCAATGTACTGTAATGTAAATAAGAAAATCATATATACAAATTATGCAATTCAACAATCCTCAGTATTAAATCTTCATCAGTTTTTTTCAATACTCAAAATGCTACAAATGTCCTAAGAATTCCAAAGTAAGCTTGATAAGAATATGTACAAAGTTAATTTCTTTATCATTCAGTCATCGCAAAAATCAATGTCCAAATTTCTTTCCATATCACTGCACATGTAGAGGATGGAATCAAAATTTGAATACGAGAAAAGAAGAAATTTTCTCTCTTTGTCAGACACTTGATGGGGGCGTAACATCCAAAGCCTGGCACAGCCTCTGTTCAGATGAGAAAAGAGAAGAAACAGAATGCAGATGAATCAAAACAATGTAAAGAACTTGGGTTAATATTCAAGCATGAGAACTATATTATCAATGTGCAAGGGTATTGCACTGTCTACACAGTTCATAGAAAAGGTACAATAGTAACGGCAGGATCAGGGAAAGGCAAGTATTATTTTCTTTTGTATGCAGTTTAAAAAAGTTATTTTAGATATATGTCTTATACAACGTATATAAAGCAACATTGCTCTGGGCTATACCCCATCAAAGATGTAGGGGTATGGTAGGTGTTGGGATAGGGTTTTTGATTAGGTTTATGTATAGTGAGTGATCAAGGATTTAAGTTATAACTTTGATGAATACACGTGACCATGAATCAATGTCACCTGAGCACATGTGGTATACATACCTGCTCTAGAAGGCATTCCCCTACAGAGCATCTGTTTATTCTTTAGTAGGGCTTGTTGGCATCCTTAGGGCGCTTGTGTTGCACTTTGAGTCTCTTCATGCCGATCTGGAAGCCATTCATTGCCTGGATGGCAGCTTGAGCGCATTGCGGGTTGTCAAAGCTCACAAAACCTGGTGCAGAGATAAGACAACAGAACGATGTTATGTTTTACCTTGATGAGTTCCTTTGAGGAAGGGTTTGAGGGGGGCATATTTAGGGGTGAGAGGGGCAATTTATGCCCCTATGCCCACTAGATCTGCCTCTTAATTTAACTGGTGAACACTTACCAAAGCACTTGCTCTGGTTGGTTATGCAATCAACAAAGATCTCAAGAACCCAATACATTAGACATGACTTAATTTGGTACAATACCCCTATGAAAACATAGAATAAGTATACAACAAAATCCTGGCTTGCTTTTCCTACGATTTCACCTCAAAATCTCATTGAAAGCTGCAGAACACTTACCGAAGCATTTGCTCTGGTTGGTGACGCGATCAACAAAGACCTTGGAGCTGATGACTTGGCCAAAGGGCACAAACATCTGGGTGAGTTCAGCATCGCCAAATTCTTGAGGCAGGTGGTAGATGAAGAGATTACAACCTTCTGGTCCTTGGGTAAAAGGTGAGGGGGTAAGAAGGTTTAGTCAGATTTTAAGAGAAGGTGGCTTATGGATAATAGAGTTCTTGTAAAGGTGTGAAATAATTTGGGAGCTTTAAAAATTTTCTGATATTAGTGCGGAAGAATATCAAAAAAGGAAAATGTCCCCTGAAAAGGATGGCTCTTCAAATGCCCTCATATTCCTATGTTGTTTAGGTTTGAAATAATTGTAGATGCAATTATTTTGTTAAAGATTGATTAAATTCGTTTTTTCTTTATTTTTGTATGAGCTAGTGGTAGATGCAATTATTTTGTCCAGAATTGATATTAATTTTATCTTTGTATGACTTACTGTCTCTGTCAAGAGGACAATCCTATTATTAATTGTTTTGCTCTCCCATCTCTGGTCTATATTGTTCAAATGTTTTGTTACCTTTGTTACCTGCCAGTAAAAGTATCAACTGATCTAGACTAATGTTTGCACTATACTGCAGTCATATTTTTTGCATTTTGCTGTAAAATATTGTTTTCATCAGTTAATCACAAGTTTCAACAACAATAAACTAACAATGCTGAACACAAGATATTCCAATAAAAGCAAATTTAAAGCTATAAATAGAATAGAATTTCAATTAAGTCCATGCATTGACAACTTGCAAAAAATATAACGTTCTACATGTTGCTAAAACAAATTCACAAAAAAGTATCTCCTAGATATGAACATTGAAATAAGAGTCCATTCTATCATTACAAGACTTGCATAAATATTTCATTGTAAACTTGCTGTAGCTCATTCCATATAAGTCAAAAGGGATTTCTATGTAGGCATTGACAATTACTTAATCAACTTGCATTTAATATTGTACTTTAAACATTAAATACTAATTGCGTGCACAGACAAAATCATTGCAGATTTCCTAATTGAGTCAATATTTAAAATACTCTATTTCCAAGTTTTTTAATGAGGAATACAAAGCTCAAGGACACAATAAAGAGCATTTACAAAAAAGGAAGAATTTGACCAAATATGCCCGTAACTATTTCCCTTATGGATGCATTTGCTCACTAAAGGATATCATAGTATTTCAGTTGTGCCTGTACTAACTTGCTAAATGAACTGTGAGAAAGGTTAATTATTTTACCTCAATGCTAATCGAAATAATAACATTATTTTATCAACATTTGTTTGCCTTTGACAAACCATGGCAGGTTGGCAGAATACGCAAACTTAAAAGTTGCTCTGCATAACAGAGCACTTAGACTGGCAGCCATAATGGATGGACTGTCAGTAGACCCAATGTGATGTGAATGTGTTAGTTGTTAAGGATGAGAGGTAGATAATGATCTTCAAAGATGATAGGATAGAGTAAAGAAAAAGAAGAAGGAAGAAGATGAAGGGAGAAGTGGAGTCTTGTGGTCTGGTGGTTGCTTTTTATCTTAATACATTCTATGGCTAATTTTTGGGTGGCGTTTCTCCATTTTGGTATCGTACTTCATTGATTTAACTACCATTTCATCTTTAATTCTTTTATTCACTTCCATGCAAACATCCTTTTCATGAAACAGTGCCTACCTGTGGGTTACTTTTGATGGTATTTCTCTGATTCAGTATCTTACTTCATTGTTTATGTTACAGATTGATCCTTAAATCATCCATTCATTTCAATTCACAAATCCTCTTTTGACTGAAATACAAGTAATAATCCAAGATTTCAACATGGAATTTGAAGGGGGAAAACAGATCTCTAATCAACATCAAGCCAGGTCCCGAAATGCACATAATATATCAAATCCCTGATCAACGCCTGAAAACTTCATTTACATTATATGTACATCACTCACACTTGAATTATAACAAAAGAAGTGCATTCATGAGAGAAGTGTGGTAAGGGTATAACTGAAATGGAGAATATTTTTCTTATTGTATAAGTTTAAAGGAATATAAGTTTAAAGGAATATCAAATTGCACAACAGGCTTTAAAAATAAACTGTCGCAAGACATCATGCATAATCATGCTCAAATAATTAACAGAAGAGAATTAACTTTTAATTTTTTTTTCCTTCTGACAATTAACAATATCTACATTGAAGACACTTGTTCATTTCCCACATCTCCAAGTATGACTCCACATGGGTATGATGGGTGGGGAGGGGAGGGAGGGAAAAGGGGGGAGTTCCATGACGACAGCGGACAAAGAAGGACAACAGAAGACAACGGAAGACAACAAAGGACACAACGAGGGGGTTGGTTGGTTGGTTAGTATGGAGACAAGGGGAAGACAAGATATAGAAGAAGAAGAAGGAAGAGTGTGAGTTATTACCATACTCACCCTCCCTCTGAGGGGCCGCTGCTAGTACGGGTTGCTGGGCAGCGGTGGTAGCAAATCCTTGTGTCAGACCACCAAAGGCAGCTGGATACGTTGCTGGAAGGAGGAAAAAACATACAAAGAATATTGAAGAGTGTAAAGTATTGTTTTCATCAAGTTACAGTGATAAATTGGGATATTTTGAATAAGATGCCATGCACCAAACACCGGTAATAAGCAACTGCTGAGTAGCTAAATTCAAGCATTTTAAGTATTTTTATATTAATCAGCTGGTAGAAAGTGTGCTATATATTTCCCATTTTATAGCACCCTCTATAGTAGGCCTATACTAAATGTTTCTGCCTACAAGACATCTCCACTACATTTGATAAAGCATATCTTCATGAGAATTGATATTGTGTGTGGAATACTTGGACTAGATGGGGTATACTATAAGGACATACATGTCAGAATGATTCAGGTAACACAACATATATATACATGTATCATCCGTTGAGAACCAGATGGGCATTAACAGTGTGTTAAGGCACCCATGTTAACGCCCTTCTGACGATATAACTGATGATAGAAGAGAGCAAAGAAGTACATCCATTAAATTTGATCTATTCGTCTGTTCATGGCCCGAAGGGTTTAACTCAAATCCTTTTATCAAGAGTTAATGCCCTTCTGGCTCTCGACATATGATTATATTCTCTTGTATGGCAGCTACTGGAGGAGTGTTATCTCAGTAATATACCATAATTATTTTCAATACCATTATAATAATAATGAGGGATGATTAATTTGCATGAACTGACCTGCATATTGCTGCATACCAGTGTACGCCTGTTGAAGAGGATCCGTAGCAACCGCTGTTGCTGCAGCAGCTACTGCTGCTTGGTTGGCAGCTGCAACATCAAAAGCAACATGGATTAGGATCAACTGCTTTCTACATTAATCTTATTCCAAACTTTAATCCCCTCATCTACCAAGATCTGGATTATGACATTCCATTTAACGTTCAAACTTTTCTATATTTTTGGTACATATGTATTTCATCCACTCCATTGATGTAGCATCCTCTGGTCTGTTCACATAGGACACAGAAATCTGCAGCATTTATTTTAATGTGTAAAGTGAATGGCAGTTGGGGATGAAATAAAGTAGCTGCAAGCAACCCTCTGTCTATGTGTTGTAAATACAGTCATTACACAGGAGGGATACTGTGTGTGCGTAAAAAGGGACCTTTTCAAAGATTCATAAAATTAGATCAACATAGCAGGTGAATTAAGGGTCTTACAAGGTCATCATCAACCGTTTTAATTTATAAAAGACACAATGTACTTTTATAAGGAAAGATTTACACCCCAAAAGCAAGCTCCGAGCCCATCTCTTTTAGCAGTTCTATGTTTGTTTTTGCTCTTCTTCCCCTTTCCTCTCACCCACTGTCTGCTTTTCTCTCCCTTTTCTTTCTATCTCTCTCTATCCTCTCTCCAGGGGGCTAGGAAAGACCGACTACCTACCTGCATACTCTCCTGGATACTGTAGGCCATTGGTATAGAGCGTTTCTGCCTGTCCGTTAGTCTGTGCAGCTAGGGTGTACGTTGGCATGGTGGGCGAGGATAGGGTAGGGGTGCTGACAGCACAGTTCACCGCTGACTGGCCGGCACCCGGTGCTGGCACTGTAAAAAGACAAGAAGTAAGAGCCGGGTCTGAGGAAAAAGATGGTTAAGATAATCATCAACTGAAAGCACACCAATCACCAAATCATGTTTTGCACTTGAACTAAGAACTTCATATATTTTTGTTTTCCTACAAAGAGATAAATTGCATCTTAAAATATACTCACAGTGAACTATGAAAAATGCCTGTGTGAGTAGACTACTTAACACATGTGTACACGACTTGTGCATACTACACACAGGGTTTTACATTATTTTTCATAGGCCCTACTCCTTAACTGTTACAGCATGCCATGTAATTTATTTGTTTTTGGTTGATTTTATATATTCTAGCTAATGTTAGGGCTGGAATGCCATTGGGGAAAATTGTATGGTGCATCATGGGAAGCATAGGATTATCTGACTCATTATGTATTCATTATTCATTGAATTCTACTGTGAATAACAAGCACAGGGCAAAAAAATTATGTCTAAGGAGACTATTCTTGTTCATCGCTTTGTCAAGTACTCAAATCAAGTCAAATGTGATTTTCTTTTTCCATTGTATTAAAAGCAATTGTCTTTTTTTATGAGTCATTCTGTATTGTAGGTAAACTGACATTCAAATGCAATATTCTTTTCATTAAAAATACCATGACCAACATTCTGATTATACAGTTGGCCCTGAAAAATGATTGATAATGCAATAAAGGACGTACATGTAAGACAACACATATATCAAATGACGACAATGATTACTATACATCAAATAAAGCAAATAAAAGCAATTAAAACAGTCAAGAAAACTGCTATACCTACACAATAAACAGATTTTAAGCAATGGGTTACTACTAAAAGCGATGTTTTAACCAATGAATGTTATTTTTTAAAATTTAATTAAGGAGCTTGATGAATTTCTACTGAATAATTAAAAAAGTGCTGTTACCATTACCCAAAATTGTTCTCCATGCATAGAAACCTAACAACCTTTTGAAGACTTCACAAAATCAAAAACCACAAAATAAAAAATCTGCTTTTTTTCCTTCTTCTCCCCCCAGGACAAATAATATAAGCAAGGATTTGGTAAAAAGATAAGCTGTTGCCTACAACAAAATTGCATGCAGAGAAAGCCTAAAACCTTTACCGATTCCCTCCATACCTAGGAGGTGCTCCCCACTGGTAGGTATGGTACCCGTTGTACCTGCTGGGAAACCGTTGGCAGCCACGGCATTCATTTGGTTCATCTGTTGTGCAGCAGAGAGGGCAGCCATGGGGTTCATGTAGGCAGCCGAGGACTGGTGGGCCATGAGTGCTGCCTGCTGTTGAAGCATTTGTTGCTGTATGGGTATGCACAAGATCGACGTGGTGAGTGAGTGAGTGAGTCAGAAGCAAGGGTTATTTCTTACACTTATGAAATACATCTGCCTTGCGAATATTGTCACCAGCAGTATTAAACAGCCTTCTTGCAGGCAGCTCTTGAGCGTTTAATGGTCGACAATATCCGTTCAAAGACAAAAAAAGTCACAATAAAGAAATGAGCAGATAATCCTCCTTTTTCTTTTTTTACTGGTTGGGGGAGGGGGGG
>BEXV01000169.1:177327-192032 GCA_003118195.1 Hemicentrotus pulcherrimus | reverse complement strand
TTTTTTTAATTTTGTTGTGTATTATATCTTGGTATTTCTTGTTAATTTTCAAATCATTATTCTCTTCTTTTTCTTTTATCTATTTCTTTTACCCGAGAATATACTGTTCAGGTGTACCCATTAAAAAAAAAGTGTTTTTATAAGAACCATGCCTCCTCCTACGTTTTTTAATTCAAGTTTTATTGCATGTATGATTGATGAAGGGGGAAAAAGCTATTTCTACCATTCTGTTCTATTCTAAGATATTACATGGAACATTTTTCTAATGATTATTCTGGTCTGAATATTTCTTCACCCTCTGAAAAAGGTTAACGCCCTGCAAATGTCATGCGAGTTTACTACCTGCACATGATTATAATTTGATTTATTCCCGTCACGTGTTTAAAAACAGATATTGGATTCTGTATCTTCCCTTTTACATGACTCCTCCCCCTCCCCCATCTTCTCATAAAAATGGAAATCTTCACTCATCATTTCTTTTTCTTTTAAGGGTGCACTTTGTGAGAAATACCGAAAGTAGATAGTTCACTGAACTTTTGCACACCATAGCAGTACAAGAATATTTCTGAACTCAACATGAACCACAGCGCCCAATTCAAAATATAAGATATTGCAATTTGACTTGTGCCTTTAATCAAATAAAATACATGCATGCATGCAAGGGATGAACTTGTAACATAATAAACTCTTTCTATATTATCCCTTTATTGTCCAAAAACACAATAGGGCAATTGCTTGAGAAACATATTGCAATGCTCAACTGTCTCATTTATGGCTGGAACCAACGGGCAAACCGGAAATTTGTTTCAAAGGGCACGATTCTGGGAGCTTTTTTCACCAGAGTTCCTGTGTTTTGTTCTGCCACCTGCTCTACCTTGAAAAAAGGATGACAGCTCATCAGTTCAGGTTTATCCTTCTTCTCTCTATCTCTCTATCCCTCCATCTCTTCTTCTTCTTCTTCACACTCGCTGACTCCCCAAGCCAGCGCATAATAATGCACATAATGTGCTTTGAGAGTCAGAGGTTGAGGAGCATTATTTTGTATAAAGCTTTTGTCCTTCTGGCTCTCAAGTCTCAATAGATGAAACTTCCTGTGGGAATTTACAGGAAAAAAGGTACCACTTCTTCTTTCTCTCTCAATTTCAATCATTCATTCTCGAAGAGCATTAACTACAGAATATTTTCATATCTACTCATGATTAACATATCTAAATTTTTGCTTTTCCTTTAATCATTTGTTAAGTTCTATGTTTTCCTTTCAAGAGTGGTTATCCTACCAGACATATGTTCAGATCTACTTCTGATCTATCAACTACTCTTAATGCTTGCTTTAAAAATTGTCATGTTTCCTTTTAGTATTGTTTCTCTCAGATTTTTCCCCTTGAAAACATTTCAGCTCTATTCATGATCATCAATCTTCACTGCATTACTATCCATGGATCTTCTTTGGATCATTCTTTTTCATTTCACCATTACGTCCTTCCTTTCATTTGTTTCGTTTTGTCTCCATCTTCAATTCCTTCTCTAGTTCTATCATGCACTAAATTTCTACCCCTCTACCTGTATGCATCTCGCTACTCTATTTTTCCATCTTTTGTCTTGTTCTCTGTCTATGGCTCCCCCCCCCCACACCTTACCTCTCTTTCTCCCTCTCTCTCTCTTTTTTTATGTCTCTCGCTCTCTTCCCCATATATCCCCAAGAAGCAATGAATATAGACAAATGACATGGCCGTTGGGGAGGTAACAAGATGCTACATAAGATTACAAAAGCGACTTACCACAATATACCCAATGAGAGAAAACTAGCTCTCAGTCTCATTACACGGCATAATCTTATGCTTTCCTACATTGCAGTTTCTAGCTACTTTTTCCTACTTAAAGATAGAATTGAGTTCTGGTCATGCAATTGCTAAGAAACTGTTTGGAAGCAAATGGAAAAAGTTGATCATGTAGCAAATCTTATTGGTGTATACCGTAAGATTTAAGAACAATCAAAATGATAAGTAACTGAAGAAATGAGTATACGGTACTACACATGTGCCATCATGAAAATGTGGTCCACGACCTTCAATTATTACTTGCAATATTTTGAATATGAGGGTATTTGAAGAGCCATTAGGAATTTCATTTTTTATGATAATCTGTCTCACTGACCTAAAAAGAATGAAAAAAGCTCACAAATTTCACCTTTTCCAGAACTCAACCTTCTCTTTAATCATTTATAACACTCCCATGTTATATTCATTACAAATCAATCCATCTATTTATATTTCAAAGAGTATTATGGTGTAGGTACGTGCACATCTTTCTTGCTGTTTGTATCATTCTCCTACATCACTACAAACATTCTCTTGCACATTTATACAGGCAGGCATTATCTTAGATGTGGTTTCTTCTCTCTTCATTACCCATCAGGTTTGTAACAATTTGTTTTCTTGTAGAAAATGCAGTCATTTTAGAACTAATCAAATCCCTACTTTCATCCCTGGACCCAACACTACCCTAACCCTAAACATAACCTATAACAAAATTACAAGCATATATCTTTGACAAAATAAAAGGCAAAACAAATGTTACCAGAGCATATCTTAGATTACCAGATTCATATTAAGCCTATCCTAAAGTTAAGACACCTCATTTAAAGTATACCTTGCTTGTTGAGAGCCAGAAGGGTTTTTAGCTTGTATACCTGTTCTTTTTCTGGTTCTTAACAGTCTATATAATTCAAAGCCCCTTGTACTTTAGCGTTACAATATTCATACACGTTTTCATTTTGCAGAAAAGAGCTAAGCTGCACATTGTCACCATTGTCTATTTGTGTGCAAATTAGGAGCATGTCAATCATTCACCCGTTAACAAGGCATCTACTCTGGCAATTTTCTCAGGAACTCCATTTTCGGTGACCTCCTTTTCTGTTCCCTCTTTGTTTATTCACAGTAATAAAAAAAAAATGCAATATGCATCATATAAATTGATTTTTCAGATGTTGATCACTGGATGTTGATCTACCACATGTGATAATCATTGTGATGACATTGTCAGGTTTTTGGCATTTAAAATTATTTTTATAGCTTAAGCTACATGTAAGTCAGGGAAAGAAAATGTACTGAAAACAAGGAAATTCAAACACAATGAGATTTGTGGCATGTCCTCTCAGATAAACATGTTAAATTTTAAGAGAAAAATATCAACAGACATAAACTATATTGTAATATCAGGTGGAAAGCTCTATAACAAGTGTGTCTAAACTGTGAAAATGCTCAAGATTATTTTTTTTTATAGTGTAGCATGTCATCTAGAAAATGGAAGTCCTGACCAAACTGCATAGATGTAAGGGATATCATATGTGGGTATATTTTGGTTGTTAAATAACTTACCCCGTATAGAATGCTTCAAACAAAGTGAAATAACTATGAAATGTGAGGCTATTTTTGTCTCTTGGTGGTTTTTGAGAACTGGTGCAGTTCGGCCATTACTTATCATACATTGCCCATGGGTACCCAGCGTCTTGAGTAACAATTTGATTAGATTGGTCCATCTCCACCCGAGACTGAAACAATGCCTTGAACTCAGCATTAGGGAGATTACAGCTGCAGTACTACAGCTTCAACGTTCTTTCTAATCTCTAAAAAGAATTTGTGTCTTATTATCAAACCAGCATGAACTTGTTGTTCTCTATGTTTGGCTTCTAAAATTTAATCTCATAAAATGTATTGAAAAACAAGAAATGAGCTTCATATCTTAATTTGCATTCCACCTTTCAGTGAAATATATAATAAGAGAAAACTCTAAAGCATTACATAGGAAGACTTATGATTTATGCAACTCTTCTGGATATATTATCATTTTATTTTGGTCAATGAAGCTTGAAGAACGATAACATAAGAGCTTCATCTATTGATGTTTGTCATGAAGATTGGAAATTGAATTCAATTACTGGATTTTCATTCCTTATATTTGAAGGACAGAACCATATCAAGCATGTAGTCGTCTTCCATGTTTGATTGTCCTTTTCCTGGCTAAGAGTCTTAACTGTTGACAACTTAATTTTCTCGTACCCTATGGCTTAAAACAGGAATCATCCGGTTCCCGGTTCCTGAAGATAGGCAACGGGTTGATAACGATGACTACAGATAGAGTCACCACGACATTGGGAGGTGGTAAATACTGATGATTTCGCTGATGCTCTCAAAATTATTAGTAAAGGCTAAAGTATTGATGACAAACATGAGATTATGAAGAGGTAAACATAGAATCCTTACCGACATGTTGATACTGTTGATTGCACCGACTGCTTCTTTCCTTGTACTGAATTTTACAAACGCGCAACCTGCAGAGGGAAGAATATAGGTAGGTGGAGGTTGAGGGAGAGGGTGAGAAAGTTGGAGAGGGAGAGGGAGAGAGAAAGGAAGAGGGAGGTGGTAGGAGTAAGACGGAGAAAGGAGGGAGAAAGTAAGAATGAGACAGTGAGAGAGAGAGAGAGAGAGAGAGAGAGAAAGAGAGAGAGAGAGAGAAAGAGAAGTTCATTTAATTATGCAATGTATCAAGAAGTCATTTGATATGAAATTATGTTTCATATCCCTCTCACCAAATCAAGAGCTCTTTTCTGAGAAAATGAGAAAGGATATTTTTAAGCATGAAGCTAATATTTTTCAGTAGCCATCCTGAGAGAATCTTTGAGCAATTTGAAGAGAAGTGAAAGACCAATGAATTGCTCAGTAAATATTATTAAAATGATAAGATGATCAAACAGAAACAAATATAAAAAGATTGCAAAAAAAAAAAAAATTAAACTGCATGAATTTCCTAGATACACAACTTCCCTGTTTTACTACTATAAGTTAATGCCTACATTTTTGTAAATGCCCCACCTTCATAGAGACAGTAAAAGGGTGTTGCAGGGATTTGCACTTGAACATCTCAAAACTTGTGCAAGGGCCTGAAAATTAAAAAATTAAAATTGAACAAATTACTCACCTATGGCAACAAAATGTTCTTAGTAAAATTACATTCATTTTTCTTTTCAAATTTCAATTTTGCAACTGGCAGTGTTTTGTTCAAAATTAGTGCTTCAACTTTCACTGATAGAGAGAAAACCAGTTTTCTAATCTGATATTGTGCACATACTTTCGTAAACTAATATCTTTCTGCTGGATATACACTTCAAGATAAGTTTTTGAGGACTAGAAAATTCCCTGATAGGGGCTTTAAAAAGCATGGAGACTGACATGAATGATATAATAGTTGTTATTATATATTTTGTTGTGCGGGAGTCTTCTTATAGTTTATAAGTAGGCGTCAAGACTACCTGAGATCCATTGTGTTAACGATAATGGGAAAATGTATCACAAAGGCATATACTGCACGACTTAAGAAATGATCTATTAAGAACCTACAACAGACAGAATGTGAATGGTTATCAAAAACATTAGTATATTACTAATGATGTAATAGTTGTTATGATATACTTTGTATGTGGGAGTCTTTTTTACAGTTCAAAAGTAGGCGTTGTGTTAACGATAATAGAAAAATGTATCACAAAGGTATTACAAAATGATCTATTAAGAACCTTCAACAAAAAAATGTGAAGTATGATTTTAAAAAATACATTAGTATCATCTTAATTCAAACTTACATCATAATTACCACTGTAGTTCAGAATCTTATCATTTCTTTACATTTGTTTTAAAAAAATTATGCACTAGACAAACAACAGCCGCTTCAAAGCACTTATGTACACACATTTATATATAGAGTCTATAAATATATATATATATATATATATAAACTTCCAACTCATATATCTACATTTGCTCCCACAGTTGAGCACTGTCAGTAATTGCAATTTTACTAAACTCGCTTTTATATATATATATATATATATATATATTTAAGAAAAGACATTGTTCTCCGATGGAGAAGATTTAAAAAGAGACTCGACACAACACTAGAAAATTCTGTGCAGTTCCATGCATGTGTGCTCTATTTCATCAGAGCACGTACAAGTGTGTGGAGAAGTCTACTCACAACTCACTGTAAGTGTATTAAAACGCTCTTCATTGGAGAAATATTTGAAGCTCATATTTTGAATATAGTATAGCCACATACAACTTGAACTTATAGAATGTTACAGAACACTTTTGGTGATTGGTACATTTTAATTTAATGTATATTCACCCTCTTTATTAATTATTGAATAGCACATTGGTCACAATATCGCTATTGAAAACATGGCAGACAATTAAATGGTTTTTCAATTAGCTTAATTTCACCTATTTTCATGCATGACTACGATATTAATCTTTGAGGATAATGGGGACAATTATTGATGTTAAAAGCTACATTGTCTGTCAGGGTCATGGATTCGGTGAAAATATATTTTCCATCAAACAGCTTTGAAAGCCATTAGAGAATATCTGTGTCAAGTCCGAAAAGTCTGTTTTCCCTTTAAAAGTGAAGTGTACTTAAAAAATCTGAATAAACATTCTTCATGGAGAGATTCATCCATGAGGAGAGAACGTTATCCATTATCAGTCAGGAAACAAGAAATCTGAATCACGACATTTTGGTTTTTCAAGCGTAATGCAAGAGGTTTTATCAAGGGGTACAAATACAAAATCAACACAAAAAATGAAGTTTTTGTTTAATGCAGCCCTTTCTATATAGGCAAACTTTGTCTTACGAAAGTGTGTCCAAAATTGTTATCAGACTGCATAATCTAAACTTGCCACAAGTCATGTGATGTTCTCTATTCAAAGTTATAAATACATTAGTAAATAATTATTATACCCTAGTCTGCAGATAAGAAAAAAAAATTAAAAAAGAAACATGTTGGTAAGACATCTGTTTGCGTGTGTGCAATTACATCTGCTGATTCCATGATCCTTGATGAAGGTACAATCATCTATTTTCCCAAAATGTGTGAACATTGCATGAACTAAATCAATAATTCTTCCATTAAATCTTTTGATAATGAGGGGATAAAATATAAAAGAGTGTTTTTCTAAAAAAGGGACTATTAGAAGGATAATGTAAAGAGGTATTTAGCGGTTTGGAAAGAAAGCAGTTTTTTGTTCTGTTACCTCTGCTGATTCCATTGGGGTCCTTGAGAATGGTACACTCGTCTATCTTTCCAAAATGTGTGAACATTGCACGGACCTCTTCTTCTGTCTGGGCCTTGTTCAACATCCCAACAAAAAGCTTCCTATCCTCTGTTAAAAGCAAAAAAACAAGCAGAAATTGAATCAATGGAAGGATATAAAAAGAATGTGTAAAAGCAAGATTCATTTCGAAAGTTTAAAAGCAAAAAATTATTTCAAATCAATTTAGCTAGAGCAAAACTAGATTGTTCTTAGAATTTCAGCCTAATTTAATAGCACTTCTAATTATAGTGCAAATTTCCTTTCTTCTTGGTATCTTTCATGCTCTTTAGAATTTTTGCAATAGGATTATGAAACATGCATCAAATTCAAATTAGGGATTTGCAAATGCACTATCATGAAAAGGTGATAAACTATACTCTGCTTTTCTCTTTGCTATTAAATTAAAGTATATTGTTGAGGGGAAAAATAAATGCTCAACATAACCCCACATATCATGGTCTCTGCATCATGAAATCTACCATGCAATATATCATTATCTTCATAAAGGACATGGATTCCATAGGTAAGAAATAAAACCACTTTTTTTTTCTTTTCTTCTAAAGGTTCAAGAGGCAGAAGAGAGGATGCTGTTGTCTTAGTTTTTTTTTTGTTGAGAAGGATTCATTTGGCTCAAAGATGGTTATACTGTTTCATGCTCTGAATCAATTCTGCAAGCAAATGGGGCTCAAAAGACAGGGCAGTCCTCATTTTCTCACGATGGATGGGCGAGCGGAACCCTTGCAATTTGTTCCAAGCCAGAGACAAGCAACACTTGGTCATTCTCTTCCCTGCCCCGCTTTCTGGGGGTATGTAAGACAGTCACCAATCTAAGGTTTCACTGAATTTGCATACTAATTTGAATGTAATCGTGGAATCGGAACCGCAATTGCAAGACGACATTGATCTGCAGAACAATTCAAAACTCAATTTCCCCAATTTGCAGAAAGTAGTAGTCAAGGTGTGGTATTAGGTGTCCTATTGAAAAAGTCTCATGGTGCATCGATACGCAAACTTATTGATTGGTTATGCTAGAAACAACGGCCCCCAAAGCACTTGCTCACCAATGCTATCGTTTAGACGGTGCATTTCTGACCCACCAAGGAAAAAAATAAAAATCTTTGTTCCCCTGACTCTACAAATTTGATCTCAATTTTATTCTTTGTTCATTTTCACATTACCATGAACTTCTATGTTGTCAAAATATTTAAGCCAGAATTTCAGAAATCGGACACTTTTATAAAGGTCATGGATCTATGGTAGATGTAGATCTACTAATATGGGAAATATGATGCAATATTCATACTGTTTTTGTTGTGATATACATGGAAAGAGATATCAATATCACCACTAACTATCAAAGTATAACACAAGAGGGCACGATCATCATGTCCAAACAGGTAAAGTTTAAAAAACTTGCCCCTCCCAGAACATTTATAATAAAACCGTTCAAATTGTCAAGCAGCTTTGTAATCTTGATCATCAACCTACATACAAAACTTTTAGCTAGGATTCATAACACAAAAAGTAAGGCCATGTGATTCTCGGCAGATGTAAATCTACAGCCCTGTGAACAGGTAATGCGAAACAGTTTATTGATAAATAATTTCATTCCTGATAAACATGGAAGAACATATCAGAAATAATGTTTAACTTTCATAATATGGTGGATGCATGGTGGGCTTCATATTGAATAGTATATGTAAAGGATGTAGTTTGGGTAGCATAGTGCTCAAAATAGGCTAGTGTCAAAGACTGAGATAAGAAAGAACAATAGAATGTCATTAGTATAAATGTACAAACATTCTCTCTTTAAGCAGTTTGACATTTAAGAAGACATGAGGTGAAGAAGCTAGCTAACAAACACAAATAATCTTCCACTTCCTTCAACAACAACTTTCAGGGTTTCCCAAAATTTCAAACATATTGAATGAATGGGATGAACCAAGAAAAATCAGTTAAAAGATTTATGAAAGGTTGGAAAAAATTAGACACCAAAAAAAAGGGTGGGAATTTGTGGGGGAAAAAATCATAATCACTATTAACAGAAAATTTCAAATTAGGAAATTGGTAATGTTACTCTGATATAGTGTTGGTCAACTATCCTTTCTTTTTATACCTTATAATGAAAATGTTATTTGTTTTAATCATTTTTCTTTTCACCCATTTCAACCCATTAACAAGGTTGGATCTTCCTTTGATCTGTAAGTAGATATTGCGCAAGTCTTGATTTAAAAAGTGATCAAAAGTCTGTTCATGAATACTTTGTACAAGGGATTCTAATAATCAAGTACATGGTAGTTATTTCTAATAGCGCGTTGTGATTTACATTTGTGTATTTTTCCGGACATATAAGAACAAATTGAATTTGGAGATTGAATGACGTTTAGATGACTGCTCGTGAATGGAAGAAAGAAAGAATACAAACTGTTCTTCTGAAAGACTATACCAAAAGCTGATAGGATTCATTGCTAAGAAGATTTATCAAGAAAAGCAGCTGTTCTTAAATTACTTTTCCCCCTGGATACCTCTTAAATGAAGCCCCTCTATGTAGAACAAATTGATCTAAACAGGAAAGGATTTTTTCATACATCATCATTATCAAACAAAAGATGATTTAAGACTCACAGGAAACATATTTTAAATTGTAAATATATGATTCATTAATGCAAAAAAAAAAAAAACTGATTAAAGAGAAAACATAGCTACTCTTACTCGTATTGATTTTTTAAACTACATGTATTACTAACAGTCCACATTTTATGTGGATCTACTGAAAGAATACGATTGTCAGTTTGGAGCCAGAAGGGCATTATCTAATAGTGTTAGTACCCTTCTCTCTCTGAACCAATGAAACAATAGGTCTTCAGTGAAAATACAAGGCTTACATTCCTAGGTACCGTATATATCACAACCTACTTGGCTTCATAGAGTGCATACTTTCACTGCAGAATTGGAGAAGAAAGACAAAACCTTTATTCCTATATTAAAGCAGTAGACATTTTGTAAACTGGGGAAATATATTAAACAGTGAGTGTTTAAAGTGCATACACTATTGATACTCAAACTCTGAAGGAGAGCGGGTCAAAAGAAATTAATAGTTCAAATGAACTAGACAAAGTGATGGTAATCAAACTGGACAATAGGGGTCAGGTCGCTCTTTCTTTCTTTTTTCTATCTAAAAATCTTCCCTCTTGTCTCTGGACGAGAGGATGTCAACAAATCTCTGGTAACAGAAGGCATTAACTACCCTTTTCCCCCTTGTTTTTTCTCTTTTCTTTGATGTCCTACTTTTATAACTTGCCTCTGAGAACAGTAAATCTATTTTTTTTTTTTTTATCATTGCTTCACTGGAACATCACATCTATACACTCATGATTATGAAAGATTGAGAGGAGAGAGAGAGAGAGAGAAAGAGAGAGAAAGAGAGAGAAAGAGAGAGAGAGACACACACACACACACACACATACACACACAAGAGAGAGAAATATTTTTGTGTGACATGATTTCAATGCGTTTTTGTATATTGTGTACTAGGTTGTGTACGCTCACAATTAATTTAAAACAAGAAATAATTGTCTTAAATGATCTGACATTGAATTATGAGCCCTAATTTGAGGTTGTTGTTATGTACACAGGAGTCAACTGAACAAGGACTGCTAGAATTTTAAAAATGATACAGTCAGATCTGCTAAAGATTTTCGATATTCATAACGACCACATACTCGAAGCTATTTAGTCGGATATATATGCTTCTCTTGTAAGATCGCTGTTGGTAAGATAACGTACAACAGGAGAGCCTGTGGTTGTACATTGTTTACTTAAGTTGGTACAAATACACCTTTAGGGAAAGATACAAACAATAACAGCAAAGAGAGTCAAAGAAAAGTTTACTTCTAAATCATGTGGTCTGTTGATAGCCAAAAAGGACATTAATTCTTATCATTTTGCATAGAGTAAACAAGCTTCTGGCTCTTGGTTGAAAATTGTGATGAAATACTTAATGATACATAACAGAAAAGAAGAAGGGCAATTACACCTTCTACCTATACAAAGTGTTTAAGCCTTTTAAGCCCTCATGAGAGAATTGCGAGGTAAAAATTTAGGATACATGCATACATGAACAATGAAAACCACATGGATGTTTTTGGTGTCTTTTATTACAGACCATTTCATCAATAGAAGTAAATGGGGGTTGGAGATGTAATAAAGAAGAAGATGGGAGGGGGGAGGGGGGTGCAGAAGACATTTGTCTTGAAAGCATTTCATCATCATCATCATGTCCACCACCCATCTCATATTTCAGGTGCACCATATTCTTTGTGTTTCAAACCGAGAAATAACAAATGATTAAAAGTATCCTTTCTCATATTGCACCTCCGGTATCCTGTTTCATTACAAGAGGAGGAATGATTTACATCTTCCTGTCAGTATAACATATGCCTCTCCATATGTCCACTCGGTTGCCAAAACCTTGTACAACACTCCGTCAATTGATTTTTCTCAAGGAACCACCCCTTATAGCCAATTTTATTGGCTTTTCCACAAGATACAGAACCCTTCCTTAAAATCACCAATAAGTGCTAAAACAGCCCATGATGCGAACAAAAAAAAAAAATCTTTCTAATTATGCAATCTAGTAATATAGATCTTAAAAGCCATTGTTGAGTACTTGCAGTAATACTTATTTTTTTAGAATACTTAAAGTCGTTGTATTTTCTCATGTTATAATCATGTTTTGAAAAGGCGTCCGTAGGCTGGTCAATTCAAATGTTTGTGCTTTTAGATAGCTGAAAACCTCCTATAGTGAAGTTTGTCAACATGGATATGTACTTATAAGGTAATGTCACAGGTAGACATTACACATGGTCTGGACATAGTCAAAACTTTCCATGAAACGCCTCATTTGTTTTAGTCAAAAAATAAAACACTTCCCTCAGAATTAGATGTGTTTGGTAGATGATTTGAATATATGTATGTGGTAGAGTAATAGTTTTGTTAGATTCTATAACAAGGAGGTGAAACCAAGAACCATGATATGATTCCAATACTGCAATGGAGGTGTCGCAACAAATTTTGGTTGAAGCAATTGAAATGACTACAAATGTGCAAAATTAGTTTCCTTACCTTCATCAAGCAATATATAACTTTGGTTGGAGCCTTCTCACAACCTAAATTTCTCAAAGAAACTCAACACCAAATAAACTGACAGTCACCACTAATGGACACCATATATAATACAACCCACAAACCATGACATATACTGTACACATGACATTTTTTTTTTTTGGGGGGGGATAATAAACAGCATTTGAGAAACCAGTGTACACATTGAGAACAAAATGACACTCTTGTCTTCCACATGAAAAATTCATCACATACATTGATTCAACTCTAGTAGGGGTTTCATTTTTTTTTTTAAATTGTGAAGAACAAGATATATAAAAATATAAAATAAAACTGTATCAGAACCAGATAAGCCTCGTTGTCAGTACTTTCCCAGCATGTTCTGTCTTGTGATGATGACATGGCATTAAACTATTTTGGCATCGTCAATTTTTGAACACATACATGAAAGACAATTTTATTTACATTTAACACATTATGCAAGATATAAATCTCTCTCCCTATCAAAAGTAGTTAGTAAGAGTATGGAAGGAGTTTACAATCTAGCCTCTGAAATTGATATACTATCTTCTTTGCTCAAGAAAATTATCTGTTCATGATATCATTAACGAATTCTGTCATGTCAATTCCACAATGTTGTTATATCAATTCACCAATTTAAGCAACATGTAAACCACTCTCCATACTAATAATAGATAGTCAGAGCATGGATAAGGTTTCACCATTATAGAGATGCTTTTTTCCCACTCTCACACGTATATTGTTTACAATCTAGCCTGTGATATTGATTTTCTATCGTTCAAGAAAAGCCATTTTATCGTATTAGCTCAAGAAAATCCAGCCGTCTGTCTATGAGATCATTAACAAACTATGTCCTGTCAACCGGTAAGAATGGAGAATTAGAACAGTATATTGCACATGTTTCTGTGAAAGTTATATTTGAAGATATGTAGAATTGATAGCTTCAAAAAGGACAAAAAGAGCTAGTGGAGAGAGAGCCTTTGTTTTGAAGATAAAAATAAATAAACACATCTACATAGCCAAGCTGGTTACAATACAGTCTTGAAAATTGGAATGAAGAATAATGAAGAGAGTGAGAGCAAAAAGCAACTTTCCATCATCCTTGACTAGCCAATGTCTCATTCATGGCCAACGCTCTTCTTACGTTTTTCCTCCCAAGAATATGCTCTATGCCCAAACAGCCGTCTCTGGAGGGATTGAAATTTCCTTTTTACAAACACCATCAGCGCGTGGTGAAATACATTGCTTCCATTCCCCAAAGTAATCAGGAAAGATAGCAAGAGCAAATTCTATAATACACACTCCAACAGAATATGAACGCTCCAACAAAACAAGCCATGTGTTGGAAAAGGCAAAGGAAATGTGAGGAGAGGAAAAAGAAAAAGAAGGTTTTACAGGGAAAAAAGGAATTGATCTAGGAAAATTGAGGAATAACAATTACTCTATCTTGGGGCCATTTTCTCTTGGGTGAGGTTGAACTCTCTCGCGTCTCTGCTTACATGTAAATTGGGAAAAATCTCGCGCGTCAAAAATCCAAGGGAAATTACGCCACTGATCTGCCAGATTATGTAGATGCGGGTGCAGAGTGACCAAGAAAAAGAGCCAGGAACAAGAATAAACGTCAATCTCTTAACAAATAGCTGTCTACGAGATCTCATCGATGGTTATCGCCCCCCCCCCCCTTCACCCTCTCCCTCTTTCTCTCTCTCATTCCATTTTGGTTTTCTTCTTTAGCAAGAAGCAAAGGGACACCGTTTATTCTCAAATCTCCTTGTTAGCTTTCGTTTCTCTCTAGAACTGTCACTGGGGATGATGCACAAAGTGTTGAAAGCAAATACTTCTTAGGTGTTGTATTTCAAATGAGTGTGTCTGCATTTGTATATGAGCGATGAATGGAGGGGGTAGACTCCAATGTTCCAGAAGAGGCAAAAAACTAGAAAACAGTGGAAACCATACCATTTTTCTACTTTAATGATAA
Source organism: Hemicentrotus pulcherrimus (assembly GCA_003118195.1). Taxonomy (NCBI): domain Eukaryota; kingdom Metazoa; phylum Echinodermata; class Echinoidea; order Camarodonta; family Strongylocentrotidae; genus Hemicentrotus; species Hemicentrotus pulcherrimus. Next base: position 177,767 of record BEXV01000169.1, on the reverse strand, counting down.
ACAAAGATTACTTTTAAGTGAATTGAATGATTGTATTTGATCTTACTGTGAAAGAAAAAGCGTCAAATTTTACACTAAAGTCCTATACTACATTGATCAGACTTGTACCTTTGAGTACGTTCACATCTTAAGAAGATATCAATATGCTGATCTCAACTAAAACTTCGGGGAAAAGATTTATAAAACTACATTATCATAAATAGAAATCAAATGTGAGTTAACATGAGACATAAGGCAAAAGCAGTGATGATCATGTCCAACAGTCAAACATCAATAAATCCAGTTGTATTTCATCCAATCATATGGTGTCCCTTTGAAGTATATCTCACAATCCTCATCTAATATCTCCCCCCCCCCTCTAATCTGAATTGTTACCCTCTAAAAGACAGTAATACCACCCCATCCCTCCCTGTAGCCCCTTACCTAACTCCCCCCCCCCC
>BEXV01000169.1:159997-170113 GCA_003118195.1 Hemicentrotus pulcherrimus | reverse complement strand
GGGGGGGGGGGGGGGAGCTCATCGTAAGCACTAATTGATGATTGGCCAGGAATCATCGGAGTTGATACATAACTGTCACCTGACCTCTTGAAGACTAGTTTCTTTATATGTTTCATTATACCAGGTAATTTAACTCACGATCTTCCTGATTGTATGATCATTTTCCTATCACATGCGTGTGTGCCTCTTTCACTATACAGTAATTCTATTATCTACACACAATGTTGTCTGCACAAATTTTGAATACATTCCCTTGAGTATGAACAGGCTATTATGCAGCTCACTACTTTAAGATGGTATAAACTACTCCCGGCTATCGCAAAGTGCCAATCCCTATTTACCTTGCAAACAATCAACGAATCTAAGAAGGCAGAGGACTAAATCAACCACGGAAAAAAGGCAATGCTTGCTGGACATCAAGCCCAATTACGTTGAGCAATTTGTCTTGATGCGAGCAAAAGAAGTACGACCGGAGGATTTGTCGTTTCTTGATGGCAATGTTGATATATTTGAAGGAATCAAGATGGAGAGGGGTAAACACACTATTTGCATTTTATCTCTTACTAAGGAATAACATTTTCTTTTCACCAGAAGCATATTCTGAAGGGTATAGTGATTGATAATTTACTGTCTTCCAAACTCACAGTTTGACGCTGCTTGCTATAGCTCTGTAATAATCAGGTGTCATTGCCTAAAAGAAGCACTTCCATAAAGCCCCAGGATTTGGTATGTAAATCAGAAATACTCATCTCACCCTTGTCTTTCTCACACTGACATAAATTATTCATATGAAAGAAGGGAAATTCTGCTGCAATCAATTTAGCTCATTATCTTACTCATAACATGAAGCGGTACAACACTATTTATTTGTATAGACCCTAATCCCTATAGGTTCATTTTTTTTTTTTAATGGAGAAAAAAATGATTTATTACCACGGAAATCATTCTTCCTTCATAGATTTTCATTTCAAGTTATAAATCATTACTTGTTTGTCATGAAGTTGTATCAATCACAATTGATGATTATGTAGAATCTGTTGCAATTGGTTGTAATGCCTTAACTCCTTAATTTGGATCATTTTAGAGTTTCGGCAGAGCCTTTTTAAAAATTCATTGCTTCAAGAGCATGATGAAATTACATTCATGTATTTTCTACCATGGATGTAGCTGAGAGTGGAATTGTAACTATTTTACTGAAGACATAATTCATGATTATGCAAAATTCAGGCTTCAATTATATTGCAACAATGTCCTACCACAGAAAGATAATTGGAAAGAAAGATAACTGGAAAGGAAGATAGAGAAGGGGAAAAGAGTGAGAGAATAATAGAGAGAAAGAGAGGGATAGTGGGAAAGAGATAGATAGGGAGAGAGAGAGTGAAAGAGAGAGATAGAGATGATGATGATGATGATGATGATGATGGAGAAGAAGAGACAGATAAAGGGATAGATCGATGAGGTTGGGAAAAAGATATATTTTATTAGAGATATACAATTGAAGATAGAAGAGGGAGACAAAGAGAGGGAAGGAGATTGAGAAAGACAGAGAGAGTGAGAGAGGGAGAGGGAGAGAGTGAGAGAGGGAGAGGGAGAGAGAGGGAGAGGGAGAGAGAGAAAGAGAAAAAAGAGAGGAAGAGAGAGAGAGAGAGAGAGAGAGAGAGGGAAGAGGACAGAAATGGGAGAAAGAGCTGGGGACAAAAGCTGCTTGATAATCTGCCTTACCATTTATTCATACAACAATGCTTTTGAGCAGTTGTACGACTGGTCATACAGTTTTGATACCTTACTCATTCTGCAACATTCACAGTAGAAATCTCACGCTCTATATGAATTGAAATACATGTTTTTCACGTTCTGTGGCTTGCAAATAAGTTTGAATATATGCCTTACCTCCTCTGCTTTCACTGTCGGCTGGCTTGACTTGCAATGCACGAGTCATCTGAAGATAAAGAGAAAAAGAGAAAGAAAGGAAAATTCGATTAAATATTTGTGTACCTCGGCTGAAATTGGACACTGGCAGGTACCTAGCTTTAATATGTTTACCAACACTAGAGACATCACATTGATATTGTTGTCTGATCAATACTCTGCTAATAAAAAGCCAGCAAGTTGCAAATATTTGCGGCATTTTACGCAGTATTGATTATTGCCTGCCATGTGAATTTACCACACCCACAGACAGTGGTTAATATGCGTTCTCAGCAGCGACATGCTCTTTCATTCAAAGCTTTCTTTTATCCTTGCTTGAAAGCCGGCAAAAAATTGAAATATGGCTATGTTGTAGAAATAAGTCCAATCAAAATTGCAATTCACTTTCATGAATTTTCAATTTGCAGTTGCCTATAGCATATAGCTACAGGAAAGGTAGAAACAATTTTAGCTTCTACATGTATCTTTTCAGAAAACCTGTAAAGAACAATATAGAAAGATTATACGTTGATCAATTTTGTATTTTTATATTTTTTGTTTTTTTCCTGTTTCTATATTTCTTTTTTATACACATGTTACTCTCTTTGGTGTATTAGCCAGTTGTCTTGCATTTGTTTTGTTTTTTTCAAAATTCAATTTTCCATTTGTCAGGAACTGATACGCAAAGTAATGAAAATGTCAAATCAACCTTCCAATTGAAAGGCTGAAATTCACTTGAGAATTCTTCCGATATTCAGTCATTCTCTTGATCATATACATTTCGGGAACGCAGAGACCAATTACACTTTGGAAATTATTCATGAAAATTTGATAAAATCTATAATTTGTTGATAAGGATGACAGCCTGCACACATTATTGGTTTGAAAGATAAGATGTAAATTCCCTGAGTTTGCTGCAGAATTCTGCTTACAACACCAACATAGCAACCAAAAAATAAAATTGTTCATGCCTAAAATAAGATAATTTTGTATGGGCATAGGGAGAGAGAAAGACAGAAGTGGAAGTGTGTGTGAACTGTGGATGCTCCCTTCACAGGGAAGAAGGAATTCAAATTGAATTGAATTCGCATTTATTTTATTCTCGATTAAAAATTACATTGAAACAAAAGATACAAAATTATTCATGAACAAATTCAGAAATGAAATGGGGAACTACATGAATAAAGCCCTTGGGCCTTGTACACGCATAGTTCCTAAAGCATTCATAGCATAAGATGGAGAAGAAAAAAACATTAAATAAAAAGAAACAAAAACCAAAAAACTTAAACACAAATTTAAACATAAGATAAGTAACTATACATATTTGAGATAGAGAAACTGCTTTAACTTTTTTTTGAAGGGATTAATGGACTTGCAAATGTAACTGAATTCAGTGCAATGATTTCATATTCAACTATACTTAATATAATCAAGACTTCAAACACTGTAGATGTTATCAACTGTTAAAAGAATACTGGCTATGACTGAACGCTTAACTGATGTTGCACTATTAAGAGCAGCCATTAAATTTTCAAGAAAACAATAGAAAATCAGCAAACAAGAGCCTGTAATTCTATTAGTAGTTAGCGGGACATTTATAATTCATGAAACACAGCTGTGGTGGGCACCCTCCCCGATGTAAGTTGGCGCCACCTCCTAATCCAGCTCAATCAAATATCTTCACCCTCTTATCACACCCCATAGAACCCAATCATTGAATCAGGAGGCTGAACATCCCCCATTCAGACTACCGGGTACCATGATTCATCGTATAGCGAAACGTCCATTTGACATCGTTTCGATCATAACAAGAAATTGTATGAATGGGCAGGGTTTATCATGAGCTTGCCCTGAAGATCATTTGACCTCTTCAAAATTTGTTTTTATGTACAATGTTTCTTTATTATGATGTTTTTTTTTAGTCTGTAAGCTTTTTTTGCTATACAATTATTCTTTACATGACGTTTTTCTTTACAAGATTCGTATAAATGTCCATAAGTCTGAAGAGGCTGTTAGTTTCTCTCTATTCTGTCTCCATATGATGGGCGCATGAATGGGCATGATATAGATATCAGGGAAAGTTATCTACACCATACATCAATTTTCAACCCTTTTCCTGCCTCTTATTTAATCTTTTCTCATCGTCCCTATCTTCATCAATGTATCAAGTTATAACACATTAAGATCTAATGAAGATAGCAAAACTTCATTTCCTCTATTCAATCATACCATCCTTCCGGAATAATCCAGACCGATACAAAAGGACTGTCAAAATTTTCTTTTTTTCTTCTTCAATTTACAAGTCAATCCAAATAATGTTTTGTCTACAACAGAAAAGGGACTAACCTCATGATTTTCTTAAATGATTTTTTTAAAGGAGTTGGAAGGTCATTAAACTTTGTGTTAAAGTAGATAACGGTAAATGTTCCTCCGGCTTCAAACAGAGGATAATTGGACTTGATAAAGTTTAGTATCAACTACATGCAATTCCTGACAAGACCGGGCAAGGTTGTCATCTAAATTTGAAATACTATTGTTACTGTCTGCTTGTAGCCTATGTAAATTCCTCAAATGCATTCAAACATTTTTTTTCCCTCCCTCTCTGAGCAACAGACCTGGGAAGTATGGCTACAAAATCCGGGCACAAAAGCCATTCATTTCAAGACTTTTCTGGTGGAACATGGCAGATATTTTAATAAGCAGAGGGGGCGACAGTTTCTGTGCGAAATTACATTTCCTCTGTCAGCTGCAAAGGCAATGTTTGAAAGAATGGGTGGCAAGTGCTATTGATTTTTGGGCCATTCCAAGTGCCATGTACTGCAACAAAACGGGGCAATTTTAATTATCAGTTAAAGAAGACTTGCTACTCTAGGGGGTGCGAAACTGACATATCCACAGTCTAAATTAAGAAATTTTCTTCCTATGATTAAAAAAATACAGGCAGAGGCAGGCATAAAACAACCTCTGTATGGGGAACTTTTTTTGTTTAACTATTTTTTTTTTTGGAGAACAAATCTGCAATCATTTCCTGTAGCCTTGCCTACAAATTTCCTGCTATCTCATTGGTCAAATTTACATGATAATAGTGGTACAATTCCAAGGTCATTTACTCCCTGATGACATATATGCTAGTATGTAACATAATATAATTGTTATCCAGCCACACTGTGTCAAGCAAGATATTAATGAATTTTGGATATTGATATTTCTTGTTTACTCATACTGGAAAGGATATGAAGTTGGCAAACCTTGGTAAAAGAAGAGACGGAGAAGAATATTGACACATCCCAGAGAGAACTAGTTTAGTTAACAAGGAGATGAATAATAATATATGCTCAGTTAAGCAACATGGGGATTATATGAGTATGCACTGAATATGGAAAATAAATTGAATTAGCTACATCTACATCTGGGATTCTGGATATTAACAATACATTTACATATTCCACGGAAAGCTGCTCAATTATGTCAATAAGATGATTAAAAAGCAAAATATATCGACACAGTAACTACAATAAGTAAGCGAGGGATGTGGAACAGTGAATTGTTTTTCATTGGCCCACAACAGATATCTCATCTCACTACTAACGAAACATACACACAAAACCTCTTCATACTGTAAACCTTTTCAGAGAGACACACGGACACACACATACACGCACTTTCGCACAAGCGACTCTCATTATGTGTAATGGCGTGTGATACACACGTGCCTCTGCCAGATAGATGAATGGCAGGAGGGTATGTTGTCATGGCAACCTTGATTGAGGATGATGAATCATAACCAATTTGACCATTGGGAACCATCCAAGACCCCAAGAACACACCGGTGTCGGTGAGTTCACCACCACCACCACCACCACCACTGGAAGGCATCACGATCCCTCCTCCGTGGGAGTACTTATTGGTCCCATAAAGATGATTAGATCCTGGCACCTTAATAACCTCCATGTAAACATGCTTTGTCTAGCTGTCTGCTGCATGTCAATGAGTGTCTTCAAGCTAATATAAAGAACTATGTAATGGTTCTTTTAGGTCTAGTTGCTTTGGCCTGACATTTTCCATTAGGTATATTTACCTCAAGCAATTTGGATATTTTGCTACGACTTAAGACATTAACCTATTTCCATATTTTAGAATAAATAGTCAAATGTAAATGAAATATTCAGATTCATATTTGGACATACAGTACATGCATGTATAGCTTTCAAAATATTATTCTATGTTCGGAGCCAGTAGGGCATTAACTTTACGTTCAAGCATATAGTTATAACCTTTCTGACTCTCACCAGAGATATAATCATCCCTTGTGTTGATTCGTAAAGAAAACATTTGTAAGATCTCTTCTCTTAATTCTGAAAATATCATCAATACATGATGAAATAACTAATCAAAATAATTTGTACTCCCTTTATATCTACCTAAAATCAAGTAGCTTTACTGGACATTAACCTATACTTCTTCTGTTTAAGCTCATCATGATGCACAACTCTATTCCTAATAGCTCTAACATAACAAAGAGTAAGGCTTAAGCTTGCCAAAGACATGCTGCAGCATTCATCACTGGCATCAAGTCGCATAAAACACTGAACCTCACTGCAATACCAACCATGCATCCTCAAACGAAAGACACTAAATCATAATCCTGATTCATAACACATCTGACAAGGCCAAAGAGTTCTTTCAACGATGCTGATTGCCCTATGCCATCTTGACATGTAAAGACGGCATAAAAACCTCTCATCCACGCTCCTCTACCAGTATGTTTTTTCCTCCGACCAATCAAAATAAATTGAACATGTGTATAAATTTTTAGTCAATCATTTTGCCAGTCCTGCCCTCAGGCTGATTGCAGAAGCAGTGATGGTATTTTCAGACAGTCTCCCCTTTACTTTGTACTTTTTTGCTTCTGACATTTCTTCCTCAAAAAATGAATCTGTGTGGCATTTAGCAGCTTCTGAGATTGAAGGCATCATGCAGTGTATTCATTGATACCGTTTGTAAATCCTTGGTAAGTTCCCACAGAATTGACAAAATACAAACAGCTCTACATTCTGTTGGAAACTAATGATTTCCTTTGACTTGGAAACTGTTCTTTCATCCTCATTCAAAATGTACGACGATATTTTGAACAATGAAATACATGTAGATCATTTTCACAACAGATTGGCATTGCTTATGTAATATACAATCAACAAAATTCCTGGAAATATAATGATCTCTCAAACTCAGACAAAATGGCAAGAAAAAACTCATAGCATTTTGATCATTATCTGGAAGCCACCTTGGATAATCTTAAATAATTGTTAAAAATACACTAGAAATAGGAGTACATAATCTGATACAATGCCCATCACAGCTACTTATAAGGCCTACTTGTAGCTATAATGGTCCCATCTATTCACTTATCTGTCATGTCTGTAGGGTCAATTAGCCGGGCATTGGTGACCTTGGCTTGTGAGTTTAATAGTTTGATATACTGATCATGCAGAAGCCTCTTTGAATATTCATGCAGTCTTCTCCAGTTTCCACAAAGGGGTTGAACTGTGATCTGATCTACAATTTGAAGCATAATGATGACTTCAAAATGCACTCCATCCATCTTACCATCAGCAGGGAAGCCATCCCTCTCCACATCCCTCTCCACAAGAAATTTTGAAGAGAATGGTAAAAACACAAATTCTTTTCTAAGAAGATGTTTTTATTCTTAGTTTTCCTCCCACTCTCTCACTCTCATTAAAAGCAAGGTGAATCATAATACTTAATATGCAAAATTGACCTTAACAAATTGCACACAAATCTGCATTGTTAAAATGCATAGTATTTTTAGAATTCAATGATAAAATGATAGAATTTTCCTCTGGGCAGATGGCAGATGAGCCATACTTATAATATTGTTAAAACAATAACATTATTTACGATGAAAGGAAACACAAAATTCTTTTCAATTTTTTTGGTTTAATTGTGACTTTATTCAAAGGGAGTGAAGAGGGTAAGACCAATAAAAAAAAAAATTAAAAAGCTGATGTTGTATATTGTTTTATGTACAGGGCATAAAAGTTTTATTCTTACAAAAGAAAGATGAAGAAAAAGAACGACAAAAATAGGAACAAAAAGAAGAAAAATGCATGTTGCCTTTACGAGGTCAAGATATCTACCGGTATACAAACTTGACAGGGCAATTGGATCTCTGCAGGAGGAAGAGAAATCCTATTGACCCATGCATTATCACAGTGGGCCACTGACAAGCATCGTATCGTCCTACATTCAAGTTAATGAGAGAGGATGGGAGAGAAAGAGAGAGAAAGAGAGAGAGAGAGAAATAGAAAGAGGAGGGATGGGTGGCAAGACGAAGAAAAAGGGAAAGACAAAGACAAAAAAAAAAGACAGAGAAAGAGGAAAGAGAAAACAAAGACAAAGACAAAGGCAAATAAAAATAGAAAGACTTCAAAAACAGAGATAAGAAAAGATGAAAGTAAAATCAATAAACAAAGAGAAATTAGAAGGAAAAAGCTAAGGGAAATAGGCTGAATAGGCTGACATACTTTGAAATGGAATTCTCAAAAGATAGAAGAAAATATGAGCTTGCAAAAGTGGGAAGGTTGCTGGACAAGATAAGGGTAGAGAAAAGGACAGGGGGAGAAGGACAGGGGGAGAAGGACAGGGGGAGAAGGACAGGGGGAGAAGGATGCCTATTCTTTTCAGCACTGCTTCCAAAAACAGAGGTTCTTTATTTGGGTTAGAAAGTATGGTCACTTGTCATGGGAGGCGACAGAAGGAACGAAGATCAATATTAGAGTGGCCACAAGAATGTGTCTTCATATGGATGAGATGGACTAAAAGGACAGAGAGAGAGAGAGAAAGAGAGGGGAGGTTATTGAAAGAGTGCATGCCCAGGAAAGGGAGAGAGATGAAGATAAAGATAACATGAGAAAGATAAGATGAAAGAAGAAGGGTAGGGAGAGAGGGAAGGGGAGGAAAAGGGGAGGGAAGGGGGAGGAAAAGGGGAGGGGAGAGAGGGAAGAGAGGGAAGAGAGGGAAGGGAGGGAGGAGGGAAGGGAGGGAGGAGAGAGAGGGAGAGAGGAGAAGGGATGAGAAGGTAAGGCAAAGTGGTGAAGATTGATATACATGTACAGAAGTGAAAAAGGCGCTGAAATAGAGACAGAAGATGGATTGGGAAAGGGCCAGGAAAAGGGAAAGACAGAAAATTACAGATTACACAAAATTACATTCACAAAGAGGACAGGGCGAACAAGATAGTGACTCGCAAGTAGAAAATCTATTGAAAAGGCATATATATTATCGACTGCCAACAGTTTAGATGGTGAGGATGTATATTCAAGCTAATGTGTGAAATTTAGGAGCACAGGTATAATGTGAATTAGATCATATACTTCCCATCCTTTCTATTTGTGTCAAAATTAGAGCTATAAAATGTGTAGATGTCTCAAAAAGCTAACTATCATATTCTGTGCTATCAGATGAAGATATGAACGTATTGTGTGAAGACAGAATCATGTTTGCTATCAGTGTTTTTATCTTATTATCACTAGCATTATCATCATTATAACCATCACTTTAACATCTAATTTCATGTGCACCAGGAATCATTTTTTACCATCATCACATGAAACTGGGTTATTCCTCTATCATTATTTTGATCAGTAGTCAATGGGTAAAGTCCAAGTGTAATTTCAACTTTAAAATTTGAATTTTGTTTTATTGTTTCAATTGGAAGCAAAATAAAACAACTTCAGCTACCTCCCTCTCTCTCCCTCTCTTATATCTCTATCTCTCCATTTATGCCTCTATGTTCAGAATATTACTGCAGACACCTTCATATATATCCAATATTACTATTCTGCAGCTGCAGGCTCAATTGTACATGAAATAAACATACGATGTCACCAGCCCTACGAGGAGTAGACAAGCCATCTCAATTTAGGTTAGTGTCAGGCACCAGAAGTGTTTGTCATCGCTCAAGCTCCGTTTCCACTGGCAAGCCCCTCCCACTCTGTTCACATGGATACACCCTACCATTCCGTTCTTTTAGACATAACTGGCAAACATCACTCCCAATCTGTTTCTATGAATACACCATTACATCCCATTCAGTTCTTCATAGACACATCTAACATCAATGTCTTCCTTCGGATATCCCTCCCATTCTTTACATCTGATCCCTCTCACTATTTTCCTTGAGTTTCA
>BEXV01000169.1:118592-145324 GCA_003118195.1 Hemicentrotus pulcherrimus | reverse complement strand
GGTAAAGTTACAAACACTGTACACAGAAAGATGTATATGGGACTACACGAACACGTGGCGAAAAAAACCTCCCCCCCGAGTTTTACGATAAACATGACATATTTAGAATATGGAGGCATTTGAAGAGCCATGCTTTTCAGGGAACATGTCTTATCTGATTTTCTTCCACACTTACATTATAACAAATGATAAAGTTCACGAATTATTTTTCACCTCTTCCCAGAACTCAACCTTCTCTTTAAAGAGGCAAGTGAAGGAAGGCAATGACAGAAATAAAATGTCATTATTTTGAATTTTGTGGTAAATAGGTAACACAAATAATTAAACCAGCATTACGATTAAACAACAATTTATTTCACCATTTGTTGTCCACAGTTTGTTAAACTTAAAGTCCCTTTCAAGCAATCTTCCTAAACTGGAACTGTGTATTTAAGCAAAGCATACTACCATACATGCAGTTATCAATTTCTGCTCTTTGATATATAAGAAATTCAGGTAGCCATGCAGTCACAACTACATATTGATAGAAAACAGGTACAACAACACAGTGACTGTATAAAGCCAAGATTAGTCTGAGGAGGAAGATTTGGGATTTAATGGTGCTAATGAACAGCTGCCTATCCTAAAGGCAAAACCTCTAAGATTGAACATGTCAAACGAGATGCAATATTCATTCAAAGGCTCTCCTCAACTAAATGTAGAATTACATGTACATGTATGAAACACAAAATACATAATAGGCAACCAAGAAAATTTCCTCTTCATTTTCGTCACACAGAATTTAATACAGAGTACAAGAAGCATTTCCCTCAATTTGCTTATTCATTCCTAAGCATCTTCATAAATTATGATAATATTTATCATTCATTTTCATGTGTTGTATGGTACAATGATAAGCATAATTTAGATTGCAATGCAAACAAAACAAAACCTTACAATAGTAGATCAAACAAGAATATATTACAGTAATTGATGAAATATTATGAAGACAAACATACATAACTATAATAGATACAAATGTCTACACACTTAGAAAGGCAACTCTACATCCATCTGTATACATTGCTAGGACTATGCATGTAGCGCTGTGCAGCATCGGTGCGTAGTAGCCATGCCGGTCTAAAAACAAAATTATGTGAATCCCAGAGGCTGAGTGCAACCTTAGAGTCAGCATGAGTCATGAAGATTATAACCCAGGGAGCCGTGCATGTTAGCTAGCTAGCTCAACCTGCCATCGGATTGTCAAAACACCGTGCAGCTGAATTTGGCATTCCGCTAAGGCAAAAATACCACTGATTGCATTTATATTGCCAATGTGTGTCTCTGTACGTGTAAGATGGTTTACTGCTTGGAGATAGGTCGTGTCAGCTGGTCTTTTCTTCTGCATAATATGCTGTACTTGAGGGCATGCGCTACCACAGCAATTCACACAAGAACCAAGTGAAGACAGAGAATATATCATGTTTTTCTTTTAATTTCTAGGTTTTGATTCGCTGACTTATCCTCTAATAACCTTTTCAAAAACTCCATTTACATTGAAGGATTACTTCTTTATATGTACTATGGAATTTCAGCTTTTATACAAAATACATGAAAATAGTTCTGCATACTTTTCAAGTGCATTTTATGGATTCCATCTCCTATGAAAGGATAAAAACTGAACTAGATCTTCACATATAAAACTGCACAATATCAAAACCCATCAAAAGGTTAAGAGTTAAGAGGACAATTGCAGACCTTGGAATGTACTGCTATCATCAGAAGATATGAAATAACTATAAACATTTCAAGCTTATAAAAACAGTTTAAGTGTTTCATGGAATAATCTCAGCCTGATCTCAATACAACTCTATGGCTAAGAAGAATGATTTACACACATTTGCTCATTTTCAATCTAAATAGGATGCATACAATGCACACATGCCGGTCAATTTCCTGTACTGAATTAAATGAAACAAAATCCACACAGAGATAATCTCCTATCTCATCTGATCTAATTTCATCTCAATTAACTCATAACTATCGTTCTACCAATGGAGTACAAACAGATAAAATGGAGGGAGGAAAAAGAGTTGAAATTCAAATGAATGAATCAGAGAGTTGGATTATTGAATGGTCAGCTTAAGGCAGACCTAGCCAGATATAATAAACTCCAATCAAATTCATCGGACTAGCAAAAAAGCACAAGCATTGACTGCTGCTCTCACACTCACACACACTCACATCCCTCACACACATGCAACCCAGTTCTGGTTTTAAGTTCTCTTTTCCTTTCTATTTAATCTCCTCCGCCTCAGCATACATCCTAATAAAAAAAATATTTCAAGAGCAAGATTAGTTCTCGGATCAGACCTCATGATTTCAAAGTGAACTGGATGCATTTAGCAGTTAACTACTACCATGGATCATTGTGAAAGAAAGAAAAGAGAAATATGTTTGGTAATTGGTATGCTTACCAATCTATGGCTAGTGAAACTAATATTTGTACAATTCTGTTCTTTTATTTACAGAAAATCTAGAATTTAACTCTGTGATATAACATTAAAATGATGTTGGCTGATATATTTGCAGTTCAATGAAGTTCCTTTGTACAAAAAAGTGACTTTAATGGTGAAGAAAACCACCAAAGTCTGTAACACTATTATGATTGAAGCTAATATTATGAGAGCTCATTTCATATCTCAGTAAAAAAAGGGAAATTTTGAACAATTAGGCCTAAATAAATTGAGCAAAAACATATATTTCCATAATGACCTTCCCTATTACAGATCAATAGATGCAAATATAGCAAAGTAAATTGGCTTTGCTATAAGCAAGTAAATAAATAAGTAAATAATTTCAAAATGTCATGAAATTTAATGCCCAACTCTTTATTAAGTGCCAAGTTACAAATTATTTCATTCATTAGTCAGAATGCAAGTTGTATACATTCTGTGTTGTTAGGTAGGACTAACCATTACAATTAATGTATGCACTTTGCATTTTATTGCATTACAATTATTCATATCAGGTGAATGAATATAATTTTTAACATGGTAATAAACAAAGATTAATGCATAAATTTTTTTGATTATGAAAATGGTCTATTGAAAGGACAGATAGCAATTTACATGGCTGACAAATACAGTGAAGCCCTAATTCCCTCTCTGCTTCTAATTGGGAAAATTAAAGGTTCGCCCAAGCACTCTCCAAATTAATCAGAATGAAAAATACATTTTGATTGCTCATGGTCGCCTTCTTTTGTTCCTTTCATTATACATGTATTTCTAAATCTGGAGTGTGAGGAATATGCATTGACAAAGTAACGTGGCAATCAGAATCAGAATTCATGAAAAATCATGTTATATTTTCCCCCACTCTTTTACCATACTGAAGTAGTATTTTGTCATCATTTCTTGGTAGCCCACAACAATTTTTTTTAATAATTTAGATGAAATATTGTTCATAGAAATTTGGTGTCCAATCCATTACATGATCTTGGTGAAGAAATGACAATGGCATATATAGTACAATGGCAAGGATACATCATATATTTAATTTCAATAATCCAGTTCAAACTTGGTGCTGGGACCTTTTGTAAATTTTGTTTCAGTGACGATGTACCTGTCATCATTATTAGAGAGTTGCTTGAAACTATGGTGGGTCATGATTATCAACCTACTTTTCATAGTTCCAGGGGCTCACAACCTTACACCTATATCATATTGAAATACAATATGAAATGAAATACTCTTCCTGCATTTGATGGATTTATCCAACAGCCCTGTTCATACACGATGTGGAAAATTGCCTGAAAAGGCAGCAGCGGCAAAATAAGAAATTTAAGAATAGGTGAAAGAACGCACAAATGAAACTTGTCAATGGAATTACACAATACATGCTTCAATCTTGCTACACGCTAATTGATGTCTGAAGTAGAAATATCTGCATGACCGGTTATCCTTTGAAACAGGCCAATGGGTTATTTCTACTTCAAGTTAAAGGCTCAAAGCTAGAAAGGCGCTAACTCTGTGTAAAAGTTTGTGAGTATATAATGAGTTAATGCCTTTCTGGCCATCAATGGATTATTCTACAATGCATGCAATATCGATGAGGTCCTCAAGGCTGTATATTTTTGCTTTCTTACAATCTGTGAGACGCTTAAAGAAGGAGAAAGCAGGGTATGTCTGATTGCATTGCTTTCCGCCCTACATGATACAAACCAAGGCCTATTATTCTATAAAGAAGAGGCGAACAAAAGGAACGCATATCAAGCTCAGATTCAATACCTTTGATTTTCCCTCAGATGCACTAATAAAACCTGCCACAGATTAGTTTTCCCTGAGCTCTCGGTAATGAATGAAGTCTGTTCTCTGGCAGCTATATACATTGTACATAATTAAAAAACAACCCATTGTGGATGATACCATTATATATCTCTGTACTGCTTATGGCTTTGACATGGTTGTAATGAAATACAGTCTATGCAGTCTGTGATTTGTTAGAAGTGACAGGTTTATAAGACGCAGATTATCAAACCCTTTTTTCCTTCCCAACCAACAGGCAGCTTTGGCATATGGTTTCATAGATTATGCTTCCATCCCTGATGATAAATGATAAGTCAAGCTTGCTCACAAATAAACTGTGTATATTTTCTGTTGAGAGCCAAAAGGGCAATAAATCTATGTGAAGATATAGGAGTAAATGTCCTGCTGGCTCTAAAGACAAGATAACATGATGTACATCAAGGCATGTGTATACAGAGATATTGGTTGCTCTATAGAGTGATATGTTTGTACTAGGGACAGTCGAGAGAAATATGGTGAGACCGAGAAAGTATTGATATTTAGCAAGTTAAAAAACATTGAAGAAAGGAATGGAGTCAATATTTCCTGCTCTGAGCCAGAAGGACATTAAACTCACACACTTGCAAACATAATTAACACCCTCCTCTCTCTCTCTCTCTCTGTGTAATGTTAATTCACATACATTACATAAACTTATAGTAGAATTAAAATACTCTTCCCCTTCTCAGCAAACAATTTTATAAGCAGTCAACAGCACCTCTTTGTCAAACACAGGATATATACATGTAAGTACACTTCTACATGTATCTCCATTGCATCAATTTATGTAATGTTATGATTGAGTAATTGGTATGTGCCAAGTACAGATAATTATTGAATACATCTACAAATTGGTTTGTTGTGACAAGACACTGCACAGCTAGGGCACCTCTGAGTATATTCTTACTTGAGGGTAGAGATGCACCATTGCCAGAGGCTGTGCAATCAATAACAATGTCATCATCTTACTACCCAGCACCAGTACAGAGTTAATATCTAACCAAGACGAACGAACGCTCGCTCGCTTGCTCGGGTCAAGACTCCATCTTTCTCTCTCGTACGTCGTGCATGATAGCAGATGCTATCAAGTGCAATCAAACAAGAAGAAAGGAGGACAAGAATCACTTTCCATCTCAGAATACAGATAATATCAAGAAAGGAAAAAAACTAAGACTGCCTACAGAACGAATATATTATTATTATCTAAAGATGATGAAATTGATGAAAATCCTAACTTGATGAAGTAGAAGGCAAGATAAAAGTTCTCTATATACATTCATGTATGGTATGCTTTCACGTTATCATAACATTTTAGTAAAAGTGAGGGTTAAAAGAAAGAGAGAAAAGGAGCAGAAAAAAAGAAGCAGAGGTGAAGAAAAAGTAGAGGATAAAAGACAAGACAGGATAAAAGTTCTCTATTTTAGTGAAAGTGAGGATTGAACTAAAGAGGGAGAAAGGAGCAGAAATAAAGAAGAAGGAGAGGGTGAAAGATTAGACGGGACAATATTTCTCTACTTATCTTACGCCTTCATATGAAGATAATATGAATAATGAGACTTAAATAGAACATCTAGAAAAGGAGGGGAGATGAAGAAGATGAAGGAGAGGATAAAGTATCTTCAGACCAAGACACTCACTCTCAGACATTCACACAACCGCTAAGAGCTTTCTGGATGATGTTGACCTTCGATTAGACTTAATTGTTGCTAGGTAATGAATGTACCAATGCTAGTATGACAACAACTCAATATTAATCACGCTCAGTGGACACAGAAAAATGCATGAGTCTGACTGGCAGTTATAAACAGGAATATGGTATGCCTCTGTGTCAAATTTGTTCATCCAATACAATTTGTTTAAATCTTTTATCTATCATACCCTACCTTTACTATTTTTCTTAGTCCTGAATAAAATAACAAATTTGTCTGTTGAAATTCAGAAGTATAAACTCTGAATTAAATCATATACCCTATATCAGGTAGTATGCTTCTGACCATCAACAAACACTCAGTTTAGTTTTAAAAGAAGGGAATACAGCTTTATGTATTCATATTAAATGTAATATACAATAAATGATGTTGGAAAAAATTACTTATCCCTTGGAGGTTTAGTGGAGCAAACCTTGTATTGCAAATTCATGCAAAAATCAGTTTCTACAGAAACAGACTTTCTGAAGCCTGGGCATAATATCTTTACAAAGCTTTGGCATAAACGCCTTTGTAAATCCTAGGCATCACGACGCTCTTAATGTTTGAGAAACTCATCATGATTACGAGACATGTAGGAAGCTCGGTGATGGTTCTAGATCCCTGTAGTCTTGCTAGGTGACTGATGATCTGAGTGCATGCATACTCCTGTAAGATACATCACATCCTAATGCAAATTTCCTTAAAGGTAAACTGCATCTCTTTCCAAATGGAGATCTTAGAATTTACCTATATAAAAAATGTTTTATTTAAAAAAAGATTTTAATGACAGACTAAAATGGTGCTGTATTACTACTTTGCTTGTGACTACTCTCAATTTATCATTTTGATTTATCATTTGATAATTTGTATTAAGCTAATTGCTCTTTTTATACAAAGTGCGAAGCTCTCTAGAAATAGTCTTTGAAATTTGTAAAATTCACACCATACAATGCTTTGAATGAAACTGGAAAGAGAAAGCTTCTTAGAATATTGAACATTCACAGAGTCAGAGTAAATCATTAACTCCAGAATACGGAACAAAGTTAGTAATGTTTGTCATTTTTAATTAATTGTTTTTCACTCAACTCCAAATTATAAACTGCTATAAAATGATTTCAGATCTGTGTAGCAAATAGCCGAGTCAAATCTACACACACATGTTCTCTTTAAAAACCTAAAACCAACTCTCGATGACACACTCTGACTGTACTACATCATGTACAGTAGAGTAGGCCTCACACATACATGTATCCTTGAATAATGTGTCGTTAATTTCAGAGCATACAAGACCGCCTGATATATTGAATGGGCTTAATGAGGATGGAGAAGCAAGAGCCAGGCCACTGTTTGCGCATCTTATATCAGTAAATTTAGTAAATGGCCCCTGATTATTATGGTTGGTATTAGGTCAATAATTGGGCTTCATCTAGGGCTCTAATTTTGGAGCAGGAGATTTGTTTTATCTGTCTACCTATCTCTTTTGCTCTATCTCTTTGTTTCTCTCTGTTCCTCTAGCTTTTTCTTTCTCTTTCCCTTTCCTCGCTCTGTCTCTCAATCTGTCTCTTTATCTTACACCCTCGTCCTTGTCCCCCTCGTCCTTGTCCCCCTCCCCTCTCTCCCTCTTTCTTCCCCCTTTATTTCTCTATCCTGCAAGTTAAATTATTTACTTTAAATCAAAACTGGAAGAAGAAAATACGATGCCATACATCCCATTTCCCCTATGTGCATCTCCTAAAGACGGAGACGACAGTAGAGAGAAGAAAGTCAGTTTCTTTTCATCTTGTGGTATACCATGGACGGATAGAGCTACAAAGCGTGTTCACCACCATTTTCAAGTTAAGGGTTTTTCAGAATTGAGATCAGGTTTATCTACCCTTATGAGAAGGAACATGAATTACACCCGTAGATAAAACAAGCGTGAGTAGGGGATTCTATGTCGGCATGGTCCTGATAGTCACTACAATTTGCAGTAATCCTATACAGCAGCTATATTTCTGGCGAAGATGCAATATCGATAAAAAGCAAAATGCCCCAGAGCACCCGTGCTACGCTATTCAGGATATCGCCCGGTCACTGATCTGATATCTATAAAGCCGGCAGCACTTTGGTTCGTTATCGGCTTGGATTACAGAGTAAATTTTCTTGCCATGGCTTGCTGTGGGGACGCTACCATGCAGGCACAGGATGTCTCCCCCTAACACAATACAATCAAAATACTGGCTAGAAAAAGCATAGAGTGTTTTTGTTTGTCTCTATTCTTCTCCAGTCAGGGTAATGGATAACCGCCTCAAAAAAAGTAGATTTAGAAGGCGCCTTCCTTGCAAACACAACACTCCAACAATCGAAGTAACTTTTCATTAAAAGAGGGCGTTACATTTCACCTAGCTCTTCTGTCTCTTATCTACCCAGCTTCTCTCTCTACCCCTCCAACCATGCCGAGCACCAGAGAGAGCGATATTACTGACATTTCTGGAGGATTCTCCAAGCAATTTCATTATCAAAGAAAAGAGATATTTCATGCTCGAGCTGCAATAAACGTCCCGGGAGTTACGGCTAGAATGTTTTTTGACTCTGCAAGGGTGACGTGATCCCCCATGTACCCCAAGGGTTCGTGTTCTACTCTCCATACCATGTGACACCTTTATGGTTTGCATACTATCATGGCCGCACTAGGTGGTAATTATTACTCACAAGACAGCAACCACGCATCACTCTGTCAGTTCACTTGCAAAAATTTCCCATGTGAGCATTTTACAAATGATTTTTTTTCCAGAAATGTCCTAATATTCATAGATAATCTTAAGGGATCCTTCATTTTTGCAAACTTCAAAGTAAATTACCTTTGATGATTGAGCATGTGTATTACCTAAAGAAATTTTCCTTAATTTAAAAAAATAGATGAATAACCAGTGACGTGTTCCCCTCTTTCCACTCAGATTTGCTTTTAATATGACAACATAATTTCAGCTAAGTTGACTAAATTTCCATACCGAGTGTCAAGGCTGTCCAAATTTCGTCTAATCAAGACTGACATTCTTGCTATTACCATCATTTCAGTGAGATATATTAAAGGAAACAAAGGAAGCTCTGAATTCACTGTGAGAAAATGTTATCAGCATTAGATATGAAGTTAGAGTGCCAAATTAAGTTTGACAGTCAACAATCGGACACCTAAATATTTTCTACCATGCATTACTGTCAATCAATGAAAAAGAAACAGCTATACATTTCTTGGAATAATGATAATTGATTGTGAACAATAGGCTCATCATCCTCCTCTTCATCCTACTCAACATCATTATCATAATCACCATCCTCTTTCTCTTCATCTTTCAGTAGTTTCATTATCATCATCATCATCACTACCATATTTAATCATCACCATTGCATCATCACCATTTCACCATCCTCTTACTCTTCATCATTCAGTACTATCATTATCATCATTATTATCATCACCACCATCCCCATCACCATCCCCATCATCATTATCATATTGCCATTATCATCACCACCATCCCCATCACCATCCCCATCATCATTATCATATTGCCATTATCATCACCATCATCATCATCATCACCCTCATTATCCCCTCTTTGCTCAATTTTCAAGCTCTATCTGTAATCAATTCTTCCGCAACTCTCTCCTCCTGCCCGGCAATAAGGCGATCCTTACCATCATCGGGCTCATCCCGGGACTCCAGATTGGCAGCCCAAATATGCATGAAATGTAAACACATCAAGAAAACAAACCTCGGTCGCTAGCTCATAATTACTCCAGCATTTAGCGGTGTGATGAAATACAAATAGGAGATCAACACTATGGAGTTGCATCTCCCTAAAAAACCTATTGTCCAACTTCTCTATCAAGGGAGGCACTTTTCATAATGATATCAAGGACACTAAAGGCTTTAGCATTGGTTGGGTAGAAAAATAGTCTGGTCTGTGTAGTCAAAGGGAAAGTTAATACTGATTTCATGTAAAAGACAACGATGTACCTCATTTTAAGCTCAATTATGAATAAAACTTTCATGAACTATGCAAGAGGCTCCAGACTAATAAAAGCTTCATGTCACAAAATGATTTTAATTCTTGCAATTTTGAAAGTTTCTTGCCTGGAAAATGGCCAACATCAACAATTTTCAAAATGTTTGTGTCAAAAAAAGGTTTTAGATGTTCTTTATAGGTTTCAAAAGGGTTTAAAAGTATGAAATGCAAAAAAGTGATAATTATTTAGGGAAAAATCTCCTAATATTTATGAAAAATTGGCAGCTCTTGCTCGCCAGTTTACCTTACAGTATGGTCAAATAATCCTTTTGTAGAATATTCTTAGGGTAAAAAAGGTTCAAGAAAGAAGTCGGGTTAATGAAAAACTGAAGTGCAGGCACCCTTGTGTTAACTAGATCTTGTATTAGTCTCTGTTCAAGCAAACAAGGAGCCAGGAGGGTGAAAGCACGAACTTGAGCCGGCCGGAGAATTAATAAAAGGAATGCAGCGCATAGACTGAGTAAACATTAGCCGCATTTGCTAGGTGGGGATCGAAGGTGCATCGCTCTAAAAAGAAAAAGGCGATCGAAAGTGAGAGACATCAGTTGGTCGAAGAGGGGAGGGATGCATTCGAGAGGAGGAGCGGTGCTGAAGATTCCTATAGTTATATTAATGGTTTGTTTTGTGTTCAATACCTCCTCTCATGTCCATCCTTTTTCACTTGTTTCTGCCTTGGGATGGATACATATCTACAATTGAATGTTACCTTTAAATATCAGCAAGTTTTAATAAATTCCTTCTAAAGCTATGCATACGTGCATGAAAGAAAAATATTGACATCCGAAATACCACCTTTAGTATTGGCATTTCACTACAAATAAATTCTTCCTGAATTTATGCGCACATGTAGGTGAATAACCATTTTGGGTCTCTCTCTAATAACCTGTTCGGATTTATTTAAATTTATCAGAAGAAACATCATATTAGGAATCATCATATAGCAAAAGGAGCGTACAGACTAGAATTTTTTTCTCAAGAGGTCAGTTGGCATGACAGCTGGCCCATCATCGGTGGGTGCTCAAGATAAGCCCCGCCCAGTTATATCAGGGATATTCCCTGGTTATATGATTTGCTTACAATAAAACATTCAGACTATAGTAGGGTATACTAATGATTTGTAAAGTTTTTGTTTGAAATGATACTTGAAAGAATACAACGTCTTTTGACGTTACTTTATACCACATTTAGACTAGGGAAAAAAAGTACATATCATACAGCTATACGATTCTTGTATAAAATTTTCTGTACAATGAATCCTAGTAGTATGAATGCAATGTGTTTTTGACAAAATTGAGCCTTTGATAGCTGAGCTCGTATCCTAAAACCATGCACAATTACAAAAATAAATCATGGTTATCCCTCTTACAGCCTTTTCACACACAGCTAAAATTCTTTAGACATGACTAGTTTAAACGTGTTTCGAACGTGTTTAAACTAATCACGAGCCTTTCACACACAGAAATTTCGGTGCGATCTTTAATCGTTTCGTGATTAACTACTGCTCGTAAAATGCGCAGTAGTGCCATTGCGCATTGAAGGTCATGTCACGTCAATCAAAGCGCACGCTCCATCCAGTTTAATCATGACTAAACACGAATTTCCTTTCACACACAAAATGTCAAGCTCTCTAGATACGAACTTCGTATCTGTAGCCTGCTTTTAGGGGCGTATAGATCGCGACTTCGTATCTATCCCAACATCGTATAACCGATGTTCACACTGGGAAATTTTGTCTATAATCATGACTAAATTTTTACGATGATTCTAATCATCACTAGATACGATGAATTTTAGCTGTGTGTGAAAAGGCTGTTAGTGACAAGTGTAGACATTTACGATTCATTTTGAACTATGGAAATGTCAGAAAATTTCCTGGGGCTAAAAACTAGGGAGTGGGAGGAATTTTGGTATATCCATAGGGAAGTCATATCACATCATATGCTCTCTTCTTTCTTATAAATTCTGTTGGAAATACCAATGTCATAGGCTGGTGAATGTTTATGCAAACAAAGCATTAGATTTCACATGTGTTTTCCTTCAAGTCAAGGTCATGAATAATGGAGGGGGTCTCTTTTTTTTTCTCTCTCTTTTTTTCTTCTCTTTCTTGTTTTCGCTTTACTTTCTTTTGAACCTAGACAGATTTCAAATGTTCCGTGTAACTTTGGTAATACATGAATGTGTGTTTTGAATATTTTCTTTTTCTTGAAACCCACTCATCAGTAAAAAAAACTTAATTATTGAAGAAGAAATACATTCTGACTCTTGTAAGCCCTGTTCATTTGTTGATGGTAACTTAAGAAATTGTTCTGTTTAAAGAAATTTCTTTCTCTTGCATCCGATTATACATTGTATAAATCTATTACAAATTTAAAACAAAAGGGTCTTTAGCAAACTTTCATCCAAATAAAACAGGGCTACAGTAGATGTGAACTAAAAAGTATTTGACAATTGAAATCTTCTCTTCATCTCAGCCATTCCTACAGACCCATAACCAAATCTCCTGAACCCAATTTCACCCTCGTTTCATTTGTCTTCCTTTCTTCATCTATCCCCCTTTCCCCTATCTACCCTTCTGTGGACTCTGGCAATTATTTCTTCAAGCTGCAAGCAAACATGGATATTGCTTCCTTGCCCCAATTCCCGTCTAGAAGTGAACAGTCAATACTTGGACCCATAAGGTACACAAGATTGCCGAGTCAACTGGGAAACATGAATCAGGCAGGAAAAAATAAATACTGCCCTCCTTTCCCTCGCTTTCTACCCCCCACTACCACGAACCCCTGATCGTATCTCTGGTGCCCTCCTATCTTGCGCTCTTTTTGTTCATCTCATCAGCCACCATCCTAACTATATGAAATCCTCTTGGCTCCCCTTGATCTACATTTTCCCCCTCTCCATCTTCTTATCTCTCATTCATTTCCATTCTCTTCTAAGCATTCCTTTTCCTCATACCTTCCAGCTGTATTGATTTTGTTCAGAACTTAAACAGTTGTCAAAGTATACATCCATACTTGAATTTTCAATGTTCCATTTTATTCCGCCAGTCTCCTCCACTTTTCTCATAATGTCTTTGTTTCATCATCCTTCTATCAAACAAGTGTTTTAATCTTGCAATTTTCTTCACGACAGTCCTCATTATTTTTGCTCCAGTGTCGCCCTTTTTGATCAACTCTTACATTGCAGCCTCAATTTTTTTTTGGGGGATTGGACAAATCCCCTCAATATACATTGTTCTGTAGTTACGACTCATGTCCACCATAATGAGGTGTTAAAGGTGGATTTCTTAATAACCAAATATTTCTTTTTCAATTGCATGCGGCGCATTCTTCTTGCACTCTAATTTCCTTTAAAGAATGATTGAAATCCACAATTAACTTATAACTTGAAAGATGCATCTCTCTCCCCTCTGTACCCTCTTCATTCAACCTTCATGTTTCAGCTCTGTTTATTGTTTTTATCATAATTGCATAAACCCCAAGATCCTTGCTACAGCATTTTTGGACCAGACAAATTATGAAAAAGACTTATAATTTAAATGTTAATTATATTCAGTAGTCAATAATATCTACAAAAAAGAAAAAGCCAAATAAGATTGGAATTGCGCTAAACATTCTTGATCTATACCAGATCAAATATTCATTCATTCATTCACCTTTCTATCCCATAATGACAACCAATGTATATTTGTTTTGGGAATATTTGTCAAAGCTGTTGATACTGCTAGTGTCCACTACAGATAGCATTACTCACGGTATCCATATTTGCACTGATTTTTGCAAAATGCATCGGACATCCGCCATGTATTTGCAAACCTTGTGTACTTTTGCTTAAAATGCATTTGGAACAGTGGAGAAAGTAAAGATTATTGTAAATGAACATTCATACTCTTTTGTTAATTTTTCTTCTATCGCTGCATGATTATACCAGGGACATGATAGTTGCTCTACACTTCCTCTTGAAGTCTGACACTCATTCACACTATCAACATTCATTGTTATAGCTGTACAAAAGTTTATTTTATGATAAATAATTAGTATTTCTAGTCTGAATGTTGAGTAATTAAACATCCTATAACAAAAGATACACCTGTAGTTAAATGAAATGTACAAAGCAAAATGCATTTTTGAGTATTGTTTTGAATGAAAAGTCCATTTCCCGTTCTGTATTGTAACTGGGTGGGGCTTATTGTGAGTGCGTACTGATGATTTGCCAGCTGACCTCTTCAAAACTAGTTTCTTTACCCCATGTTACTTACTATGAAATCCCTTTTCACGTCTCTATGCCCCTTCTGATTCTTAATACAGCGTTTCTTCGTAAGAGTTCTGTATAAACTCCCTCAAGTCTGAACAGGCATTATGAAGATCTGCAATGCATATCCCAGAAAGAAAGCAGGCGCCTTCGATCAAGGAGGGTGACATGTACAGCTGTACTGATTTTGATGATAACAGGCTGAATGGATGGGATGGAGGAGAGGAAATGCATAAATTAGAGACGGAGAGAGTGTGAGACAGAGTGTGTGAGAGATGCAGAGAGACGACAAGAGATGGGGAGAGAGAGAGAGAGAGAGAGAGAGAGAGATGGAGAGAGAGATGGAGAGGCAGAGAGATGGAGAGTGTGAGAGAGATGGTGAGAGATGCAGAGAGGTGGACAGAAATGGAGAGAGAGAGAGAGAGAGATGGAGAGAGGTGGACAGAGATGGAGAGAGAGAGAGAGAGAGAGAGAGAGATGGAGAGGCAGAGATGGAGAGTGCGAGAGAGATGGTGAGAGATGCAGAGAGGTGGACAGAGATGGAGATGGAGAGAGAGTGAGAGATAGAGAAAGAGAGAGAGAGAGAGAGCGAGAGCACAACTGAGATGAAAATAGGCAAGAGATGGAGAGAGAGAGGGAAATGAAGACAGTGAGAGTCAGATATGCATGCTCGATGAGGGAGAAAAACTTATAAAGAGAGACACACACAGAGACAGACAGCCAGACAAACAGCCAGAAAGACAAGACTGAAATATTAAGAGCTAGAAATCCTTAAGATGACAATATCAATCCCTTCAGAGCATTTTGAAGTTACAATGTGGTAGAATATCAACATAGACAGGAAAAGGTAGAAATTGAAATATTAAAAGATAACCGGCACACAGAGACAAAAGGAAGAGAAAATAAGTAAAGATAACAAGGGGAGAAAAAGGAAAGGATTAGGTTGTGAAGGAATGGAAAACATAAGGATGATTTAAGATAGATAAGAGAAATAAGACTGGTGCAGCTTCAAAATTAAAAGGAAAACAGATGACAGAGAAAGATGGGTCACAAGAAGAA
Organism: Hemicentrotus pulcherrimus; assembly: GCA_003118195.1. Lineage (NCBI taxonomy): Eukaryota > Metazoa > Echinodermata > Echinoidea > Camarodonta > Strongylocentrotidae > Hemicentrotus > Hemicentrotus pulcherrimus. The sequence continues at coordinate 129,955 of BEXV01000169.1, read as the reverse complement.
AGTTAAGGTATAATATGTGGAAAGTGAACATGAGATAGAAGGAGATGAATGAAGATGAGCAACTGACATGATTAACAAGAGGATAGGATCAAAATGGAGGGCACTAACATCTTGTAAACTTTACAGCTCCCTAGTCTGCATTATACCCCTCTCAAGAAGGCACAATTTGTGTAAAATTTTACTGCAGGGTTCGGGTCAGAGCAAGAGGAATAATTTCCTTTTGCTTCATTTTAATGTCCCCACTCCTGAGCAGCTGCACTTCGCAAAGCCACGTCCTGTAGTAAATTGCATTTTGGGTCCATTAATCAATACTCTTTACACAATGTATTTATGGTTAGTCTGGTTACGTCTGCATATTTAGTTTTATTGTCATCTTTCTTGATGTACATACATGTACATCAGATAAATGTCAAGTGTTTCACTACCATTCACAAGTATTAATTGGAAGGAATGTACCCATTTCTCTTGACCTCAAACACTTTGATGCCTGCATCAACAACACTGATTTAGCCAAGCTAATTTGCAGTTTGCACACAATTATCAAAATGACATTTTAACCAACTGTATCAATTTATTCTGTATTTGTTGAAGGATTGGCTCATTTGGCTGTAATTTACAGTACCTTCTTTTAAATTTATTTCATATTTAAGGTTAATGGCAACAGATGAGATAGAAAAGAAATAACGTGATGATTATAAATAAATTCATCTTTGGAATGCATAACTAAAAAATATGGTTTATATGAATCCACTAAATAAAAGACTGATAGGGATTACAAAACTGGGGAACCAAATTATAACTTAGATCCGCCCAAGTTTTGAGTTCATTTTGGGTTTTATTTCTAGAACTGTTCATTTTGGTGGAATACGTGTAGCTGATAGGAATTTTGTGATCTTTCTAATATTTCCTTAATCTGAAAATTTTATTTGGGGCTGTAGGGAACTTGTGGCAGCTTTTAAATTTACATTTGCAATTAATAAATTACTGTAGATTCTGATGAAAATAACATCAGATAGATGTAAATACAAGTGCTTTCTTAATATCAATGATTTTAAATGATATCAACAAAGATGTAATGGATATGATAGCAAACAAGAGTAAAAAATAAAACCTGATACAAGCAAAAGACTCAATAATCAAAAAGAAAAGTTTTAGATATTTTTCCTTCAAATAAAATGTTACAGGAATGAGAGATGAAAGGGTAAGTAGGATAGTTTATTGATCCTACAGATTGGAGTCTTGAAATGGCTTTTCATGCTCTGCTTGTTCATTCAACATCTACATGCATTCCATAAATGAAATGATGGACAGTTGGATGCCAGCAGGAATATATTATTATATTGCCATCAAATTAAAGTTGTTTTTAAAAATCAACAAGAAACACTTGGGAATCACATGCTGGCTACATTGAAATTTTCAAAAGCCTATTTGTTTGGGTTTTCTACCCAAGCTATTTAGATCTAATACTTTACACCTAAAACAGACTGCTTTATTTAAAGAAAACTGTTTGTTTTGGTTTTCTACCCGAGCTAATTCAATCCATTCCTTAACACTTTCTCTCGTTATGTCGTTGCTAATCACATGGGCAAGTAGACGGGTGGACTGACAGAAAGAAAGAGAGAGAGAGATAGGCAGCCAAGCTAGAGAACCGATCTAGAACCGTTACGAAGTGCACACAGCAAGCTCCCAATTGCAGCCCTAATGCCAGGAATGGCAGATATGCATTACACATGTGGGGAGGGTCATCTGGGTTAAACTAAGACATCTCCATGGTATGCATATTACGCCTAACACGCTCTACGTTATGCATTCAGATGGCTATCAAGTTCATGCCATGTCTGCATATGTTGCCTCTCGCCGTCATAACAAAGAAATTAATATTTCAGTGAATGGAAATTGCAGACCATTCAAATGAAATGACCTACACAACAAAAACAAAAACATGTTTAGTTCTTTGCATGGAAATGAAAATGAAAATGAAAGAAGATGTAAAATGTGACTTGGAAGAAACACTGAATGCTGGATACAAACATTAAGGTATTGAGCAAGTCATAAACATGTCTTTTTTTTCTCAATTATAAAAATATGGAGATGAAAGGAATTAGCCTACAAAGGGATAATAAAGAACATTAAAACAGGGTATCCAAATGGTTTATAGACATTATTATGGGTATAATAATTATCTGAAATTCTTTATTCTAGTAGCCTCTGAATAATCCAAAAGGTCTGAAATGTATACTACCGTAACTAACATGGTTGAGGCAAAAAAAAGTGTCAATATAAAGCAAGACACTAACAATAAAGTAATAACTGATAAATTCATACTTCATAGACTTGAATTCCTTAAAGATGACTGCACCTACATGTAAGGAAGTACTTTTTTACATGTACAGTCCTCATCTAATGTTCTACTTTCACAGGATTCATTTGACAATGGCAAATCGTAACCTCTCTTTCTTCATTCTTTCTTCTTGTATTCCCTTTACATGGTAAACATTAAAATCTCATCAAACTAAGTGATTACACAGACTTGTCAAATTGTAAAGCTGTTGTAAGACCTCTACCTTTATGAAACGGAAGAAGAAAACAAAAAACCCAAATAATGGTAGCATTATTGCTGGGAGCTACTTATTATACCCATACATATTTCATAAACATTACCCTATAATAAATCCATCCCTTTAGTCCCAGTACAGGGCAGATTTTGACAATTGGCATCACTGATGAACTCCGATGACCTCTAGTCCGCACTTTACCTGCTACCACAGTGCTCATGGATAAGACTGCTAGCTCCGTCTGCCTGCTGACGTTTTTGCTCAGAGAATGTACTTTTATGGGCATAGTGCAGCACAGGGGTAAGAGCAGTCTTTTCTGAGGCTATGGTATTTTCAGAGACTTGGCTTTTAATGAAAGGGGAAGGCAGCCTGCCAGTATGCTTTGCATAGCTGATAAAATGTCTTGATAAAATGCTTGGGAGCTTAAAAGCAGGAATTCACAGTTTATGATGCAAGTGTATTATCGCGTTTGGAGATGGAAAGGGGCACTTTTCGGCTTATGAGACTTAATCGCCACTTAAAAATCTCTCCCTGGGAAATTGTTTACAGTAACACTGATTATAACTTGCTTTTAGAGATATCAATGTCCAAATAAAAGATTTTGTATATACATGTACTACATGTAGTATAATGCAAGGTAATAAAAAAGAGGATCTAAATTATCCAGGAACAATTTTTTTTACAGCAGCATAAAATTGCTCAGCAGTTTAAAAGGAAACAATGATCTGTAAGTACAACTAAATTGATCATTAAAAAAAGATTGCTTACAATATAACTGAGCAAAATATTTTTTTATTTATTCAAAGACACTATTCCATGATCAAAATAAAGTGTATTCACTTTCAAGTTGTATTCAAATGTACTTTCCACATCATGTTACATTCATCTTATTTTAAATCAATTCATTATTCATGCATGGGTTGACAGTCCCAATCATTTGTCCTTGTGGATATTCATCTTTTCAGCCCTCCATTCTCCCTTGCTCATGCTCTCTCTATTTCTATTTCTTGTTTCATCTTTTCCGTGTCTCTCTGCCTCTCTCTGTCTGTCTCTGTGTCTCTCTCCCTGTCTCTCTCTCTCTCTCTCTCTTTTTCTCTCTCTCTCTCTCTCTTTCTCTCTCTCTCTCTCTCTCTTTCTCTCTCACTCTCTATCTCTTTCCTTCTCCATCCCCATCTTGTCTGAATTAATAGCATAAGGTAACTGAATTCAATTACGTCTGCACACTGTACTCCCTATCGTTGCTAGATAATTCTATCTTAACTAAAATTGCTCAGTTCAGCATGAACACTTGGTTGCATTGGGGGCCTGGTAGATAACTAAGTGTGATATTGTATCCTAGTCTTGACGTGACAGCACCTGCATGCTACCACTCCATCCTAGGCCACTGAAAAGTGACACAAATATTGCAGGAATATCAATAAAGTGGTGTAGAGCAGGTGAAACCAGATCCCCTGCACATCATCAGCCTCGTCGTCGGTGCGGTGACGGCCCAAACGCTTCAATCATACACAGTGCGGGACCCTGCTAGAACGGGTCTTGCATTTGATTTCTCCAGCTAATATGAAATCGGATTCCGCGTCCTGGCTCGTCCGTGCATTTCTCATGCCTCCCGTGGCGGACACTACACCCCGATTCAATCATGGATGCAAGCATCGCGTTGCCACATGGGACACCCTGAAAAGTGATCCTACCGGTTTCTTCTTCACTCGTTTCACCCCTTTCCTACCCCCACCCCGAGTCCATACTATCAATCTCAGCCAAATTTTAATATTTCTTTTAGTTTAATGTTTCACTCCCCCTTTGTTTCAATTATTGAAGATGGCGTCATCCCTTATCTGATCGTTAATAGTGACGCATCTTGAGTTACCACCACGTTTTGGTAGCTGCCTCAGCGCCACATTGCACTCGGGGGCCCAAGAATCTAATCCATCTTCTACCTACCTCTCCCTACTCTCTGAGCTGCAATCTCATTTGCCCTAGAAACCAATTTCCAGTAAGCTAGGGTTACTCGATAGGTGCTAGAAAACAAAATTTGGTAATGACCATTAATAGAATAATTTTGGCTTGTTTTTGTAGCATGCAGCGTAGGAGACGTGCGGAGCTACACGGTCTCGCACCACGCCCCTTGAGGTGAATTTTATTTCCAACGGTTCGATATGTGATTTGAATGCTAAATCTTTCACATTATTGACTACAACGATCTTAAATATCCTTTCCATCTATTGGCTGATGAGATTTGCTAACAATCATGCCATATAATGTAAGTACCAGAAAGTCAGAAACTTTTAATTATGGGAATTCACTTAAATCTCTGTCATCTATGTTTATTCAATCAACGATCAAAATATGCAGGACCTAGTATAATTTTGCTTCCGGAGCTTGCATGGAACCCTGCAGCCATCAGTTTTTATTTTGTTTTGTCCACAATTGTTAAGTTTGAACACCCCTATAACACACTAATATTTAACTATAAATTTAAAATTTAAAAAAGGAACAACACAACAGGGTAATGTCCCCCATGAATTCACAAACAAGTTTTTGAAGAGACAGATAAAATCATACCCAGGCTCACCCACAATCAGTGTGTGCAACATTCTTGCTTTCAGATTAGGCCTATTTTATTTTTATTTTTTTAATGCCATTGACTATTCTTTCATATATTTTTCATATACATGTACGGGGACCCATGTGATAAATTTAACTTTTAACATATTCATTGCAGATGTGGCATTGCAGATGCGGCATTACATAATTCCAGAATAAAACATATATTGCAAAGATATATAATGCTAATAATCTGTTTTCATGAGAATCACCCTTACACATTGTTCATTTTTGTTTGTCTGCTTGCTTGTTTAGGTTTGTTTTCTGTCTATTATGTTTTTTATAGCAAGATTCCCTGATGTATACGAGTGATGAAGTAGATCACACTAATCAATGTCTCTTTTAATTCATTAGATTCTACATACAGAACCAAATGAATGAGTGAAAACAATCAGGAAAATAGGAAGTCTGAAATGAATGAAAAAAATACCTAACCAGAATTCTCATGAGCAAACTACTAATTCTTCATTTATCAATTTCAGCTAACCGCTTGAACGTCAGCCGAAAAAAAGGGGGAAACAAATGTGCGGTCATTCAACTCCCCTACATTCGAGCTAATAAAACTTAGGCTGAGATGGAGGCGAGAACCGTAAATCATATTATACAAACTAAAGAATTTCTAAAATTGTAACTTTGATATCACAAGTTATGAGCTGAAGTAATACATTCTGACTATTTAAAACTCATGAGGTGACACATGTCACAATGTAGTGTAAGTTATGATGTTCTTTACAATACCAACAGACTGTTATGGATTTCCAAGCTCTATAGCCACAATCATTAAGTCATAGGTATAAGGGGAAATCAATATCCAGTTTGAATTTCCTTACTTCTCCTCAAAATGTAAATGCATATATATATAAAAAAAAATAATCAATAGAACTATTCTTTTAGAGAGATTTCCCATTTTACTAAAAAAGAACAAATAGCTTAACAAATAAAACTCGGTGAGAAAAGAAAAAGGGAATTCCATGAACCAGTATTGAAAGAAAAAAATGTCATTCTACAGACAAAACTGTTGAAACTTCATTTTGATAAAAGATGTCAGCACTATGATTATTCTGATGTTGATGTTACTGAGTCTGAAATACTTCAGTTGGTCATTTTGAGAATATGGTATTAGTACTGTTAACAACTAAACAATGCAATCATATATATATTATTTTACATTTTCACTTGATTTTCTTGCCCAGTTGAGTGAATGAGTAATTGATTATTGTTGATGTTTGCTGTTTTATTGGTATCATTCTACCATTTTTTCATTTCCTCAATAATAGATGTGAGCTACATGTACAATGTACAATAACTAAATTATTAATACCCCTTGTAAATTTGATGTTTTTAAATGATTTTTGTAACTCAAGAATGAAAGGTGGACTGGTTGAATTTAGGCCTTTGTTTGATACTTTTAGATGCAAGTTTTAATGTGTGTCACTTTATCAAGAAACATAAATAAGGACAAATAATTTTTCACATACCCTGGTACTTTAAAAATCACAAAACTTGGTAAGGGTATGAATAATTTAGTTGTTAAATGTATATGTATACACTGGTCTTGCCAAATACTGGTATATCTTGGTGGGTTAAACTGTAGGGTTGATAGGGCAAGAGTATAGAGAAAGAGAACAAATACAACATTTTAAAGAAAGGGCTTGAGCGGTTCAGTTTCAAGACTCAAGGGAGAATGAAATGTATTTAATAGAAGCCTTCCTTTATACTTCCCATTATACCTCCCTTCAATCCCTTGTAATATACATTCATGGGAAGTTCAAAGACCACTGGCAGAGAAAACCGAAACCCAACTTTTCCTTTGTTGTGTACATAACTAATCAATTCTCTAGATGAGAAACCCTCTCTAATACGAACTGAGATCTAATTGTACATACTACAACAAAGCAACAAATCCAGGCAAACACCTCCACACTACACTGCACACACAAACCCCCCTTAAATCCCTTCGCGTGCCGAAACAAAAGCCACAGCATCTTGATAATAGCAACAGCTAAGAGAGCCCTTTCTGGAAGCTCATTGTGCACTTCTTCCTGGCGACTTGACGCTTTTATGACAGATGACAAAGAACATGTGGACAAAAAAGGCGGTTTATACCTCACTACTGTAATTTCTTTTTGTATTGATACTAGGCTATAGAGTGCATTTGCAGTGCAAAATTTGAACCAAGGTTACCCCCGTTTAAGAATGGCTTTCCATGCTGTGTGGAGAGGATAGGGGGACAATTTGTTGTTTGGTATAGGTACATGTAGTTGTAGGGCAAGGGGTAAATCACAGTCACATGTTTCTGGCTTTGTACTGTATTGAATAACTATTGGTATGAAAGCAGATATTCAGGCTTTGACATTTATGCAGAGGGGTGTAAATGTACTTAAGAATGAGAGTATGAGACCACAGCATCAAAATGTGTTCTATAAATTGTCATTGTGACCTATTGTGGGCTAGGTCTGACCTGGCAAAGTACATTGTGTAGAATTCTATTGCCGTTCAAACATTGAAGCTACTCCAAGTCTTTGTTTGTGTTAATAATGCTTTTAGAGCAAATATACAAGCTTGTAAGCTTGCAAGATTGTGGGCTGCTCAGGGGCTGGGGTACCTTTAGCCTATCTTTATGTCTTAGGTTTAATTATTCCAGGAATTGGATAATTGGATGATGAATACATTAAACAATGACAGTATGCTCACCATATGAACATTTAGTTCTTGAGCATACTCCACTCTAGCTCTTTTTACTGCCTCTACAAGTCCTCTCTCTCTCTCTCCCATCAATCAATACACCCATTCTCATATATTCCTAAATATAAAGGTCTTTAACCAAGATTTGAAGACACTTAAGTAATTGGTCCAACTATAACAACTTATCAATCAACAAACAAGTCATAGAGCTCATTGATTGAGGCCTACATAGATATGCCAAAAATATTGCCAATGATTAAAAGTGGTGTACTTGACAACTTTAAACATGATTAAAATGGGAAATGCCACAGAATTGTCACTTCCAATCCATAACATTTTGTTAAAAACATTTCAAATATTAAATAGTGTACATACCCCTGGAAGGGTCTTCTGTTCGTGTAGAGCTTTCTGCGCACGGATCGCACTTTCCCTGTCGCAATATGTCAAGAAGGCACAGCCTGTCGAATGAATAACAAAATTAGTGAATACAAAAAAATCTAAATATAGATTTTATAATAAACGTAAAAATATATTTTTAATTGAATTTAGGAAAAATAGAGCAACAAGGCAAAGACAGTTTTAACATATAATTTACCCTTGACCTTATAAACACCCCAATACCTAGTAAGTAGTATGATGCATGTAGCATGTCAAATTCCATTCATATTTTATCATGTTCAACTATTGTTGTCTTGCAAATTGATCATGTGATGATGGCATTGCAGGAGAGAATACCATAGTTTGTATGTATATTTAGTTCCTTCCTTAACAGTATACTGACTCATAGGTCATGGCAAATGGTATGAAATACTAATTTGCTAATGTTTACAGTTTAGTAATGAATATGATTTCCTTCACACCTTTATGCACGCCTGTGAATCGGTCCCTCAGAACTGTCAACTCGTAGATGCGCCCAAAATCCTCGAAGATCGGCCGCAGATCTTTCTCCTCCAAGTTCCGCGGAATCTGGCCCACAAATAATTTGATAGCATCATGGTCCTTCATGGGGATGGTCTGGGGTGCACATGAAACTCCGTTAGACTTGTTGACAACTTGGGAAACCTGGTTGCCGGTGGGTTGTTGTGTGTCTGGTCCACTTACTAGCTGTGTGGCTGCCATGTTCGTCATATTGGATGCAAGAGATGCGAAGAAGGAGGAGAAAATATGTCGGGTGCGGGCGCGTGTGTGGTGTGTTTGTTTCGTGTGTCGAGTGCTATGGTCCTCTTCTCCAAGATGCGTTTGCGCGGATGACTAGACTACTCTACACAAGTACACACAAGGCGAAAAAAAATATCTACAAATTCAATCTTCACTCCAGCTGTACAGTGATGCTACAACAAAAAAATGGAAGTGCTCTAATTTGAAATGTCTTGCTGGCTGGGGTTTTACAGTTTTACGTAGATCAACCAATAAATCACACTGCCACCGGTATATAAAGCGCTTACAGAAGAACACACGCACTCACACTACCCCGGCTCACGACACAAACTAACCGAATGGAGATTGAGGTAGATGTTCGGTTTTTTGTGATGGAGAAACCCTACGGTGAATAGCTTTGGCTTTTATGCAAATGAGTGTGCATAATTCATCACAACAAAGTACGAAATTTTCATCCCCAAAAGCGAAGACCGTCTCTGTGCCTTTTCTTCGCTCGCTCGGATGGAGCTGCGTGCATACGAGATGGTGGGACACGTCGATTGGCATATATAGGGGTGCAGTGAATCAGTCTTCTTTTGTTCCATTTCTTGTTATTCATTCCGTCTCTTTATTCTCTTCCCGTCTCTCCCTTCTCTTTCCCTCCTTTCCATTCCTGTCTCTTTTTCAACAATTCCATACCTAGACATACAAGTCTATCTCTTCTTTGATATCTTACTTTTTATATCATTTTTAATTATCTTTCTCTCCCCCTCTCCCTCACACTGGGAACATTATAAGAGCCTTCCTGGAGCAGTATGAATATATATTTTGACATTATTTTTTACAATCCTTCCTGTTTCAGAATGTCACCTGCTGCGATCGAAACTACATCAGTATAGAGAGAGAGAGAGAGAGAGAGAGAGAGAGAGAGAAATGGGGAGGAGGAAAGATAGACCGATTTGGGGGGAGGGAGATTAGCAGAAAACACGGAGAAAGGGAGAGCTAGAAAGATAGATAGATAGATGAGATAGAGATAAGAGAGGAGGATAAGCAGAGAAAAGGAGAGAGAGAGAGAACGAAAATGTTAGAAGAAAGATAGAGAGGGAGAGATAAAGAGATAATGAGAGAGGTACAGAATAGCATAGAATATAATTTATTGACTCATTCGACCCCCTTCTGGGGTATGAGAGTACAACACATGTACATGTCATGATAATGATACATAATAAAGAATACAAACATAGCTTAATAATACAAAGAATACAGAATACAACAAAACAACAATATAAAAGTATAACAACAAATAGAAATGATCTGAACATAGCCTATGCAAAAAACACGTACTAAAACGTACACCGATGTTGAGATAGATTAATATGAATGTTGCACATCAGAAGATCGAATCATGTAATTTAAATTACAAACAAAGAAAATCCATTAATATCCTCTTAACGAGAAATTACCTATTTTTAAAAAAACACGAATATTTCGGCAAAAACACAAGAAAACAAAATGATCACAACGTGCTTTAGCACCCCTGTCAGCAGTATAGAATGTTCCAAGTAGATGCATCATTACCATCATCTGCTCCTGATGATATTATTTTAGGTTACGTGCCGTACCGAGAACAGGTATACGTGAATGAATATATACATATCATTATAGGTTGTTTTTTTTTGTATCCGTCGCGGAGCTATACCTGTCTGTCAATATCGGACAGCGAACGTCAAGGATGACAATTAAATTATTTCAAAATTTGTTGCTTTTATCAATTCAAGACTCTCTCTCTCTCTCTCTCTCTCTCCCTCTCCCTCTCTTTCTCTCTCTTTCTCTCTCTTTCTCTCTATTTGTCTCTCCTTCTCTCTATCTGTCTCTCTTCCTCTCCCTCCCTATCCTACAACTCTTTCTATATATTCATTTTTGTTTAAACCATCCTTTATTTCCATCTGTTGTGTTTTAACCTTTACATCCTGAAATTCCATGTCTGATCCTGTAAACAAGAGAATTTGTCCAACTCGATGTAATCTGCGTTTTCAACGACTTTCTGACTGTTACTGTCAACAATAGCAGACTCCAATGAGTTTTGGGACGACAAAACAATAACCTCAGCTGGCCCAGTTTATGGACCAGTTGTGAATTCCTTTGTCACGACCAACAAGCTAGACCTGACAACACACAGTGATGTGATGTCCGCAGGATCTACGGTGTGGTCCAGTTAGCGCGTATAACACTTCGCACCTGCTCGGAGCACACAATGTACCCCAATGATCGATAGTGGACAAAGGCGTGTGGTAATTACTTACAAAAATGTCGATAAGGATTATGAGACCCATCTCGTGGCTGCCACGCGACTCTAATTAGGTTGGCTTCTTTATCTGCCAT